>CM076572.1:420401296-420566309 GCA_034641835.2 Pinus albicaulis
GGTTCAAACCTATTGAACTTACCTCCCTTGTGTTTTGGCCTCATAGGCACTTGGCCTTCTTGACTACTCATACTTCCTTATTCTCCTGATATGGTGATTGCTGTGAAATTTTGGACAAACTTAGGTCTGCTTTTGAAACCTAGGGAGGAGCATTTGAAGTGAACTGATGGTGATGGCAGCTTTTTTGAATGAGTGAAATGGAGGCAATTTTATGACTGATTTTCCTTGAGCTTGAAAAAGGGCTTATCTTGAACTGACTTGTGATTACCCTAGTTTCACACTTCTTCAAACAACAATTTCTTGTTTGGAGGTAAAAATAGAGGATTTCTTATTATGATGACCTAGGACTTGCAAATGCCAGGGTTTAATCTCTCTTTTATCCATTAAAACAAAAAAAATTACCTGGAGGACAAGGAGGAGAGGCCACCTACCAAATTTATCTTTCTTGCAGGGTATTGAACATAGTTTGAAGGGCAGTCCTTAAGTTTTTGGGCACCTTTCTGCAAGTTGGAGGGTTTTAGGATGAGTGCAGTGCCTTTCCCGCACTGTCGTGTGCCTCTGAGCAAAGCACTGGGTGAGTCAGGTCCTGCTCTGGGAGCAACGTTGCTCACGTGAAAGCTTGTCGGGTTGTATGTGTAGTGCCGGGCCTATTGGGTCACCCTCTGTGCGCAGCACCGGGCCGAAAAACTGGGTGAGTCGGGCCTGGGTGTGTTGGGTTACCCTGTGCATAGCACTAGGCTATAAGCACAGGACCTCCCACTATATGCGCATTGCAGTGGAAAAATTTCATTATGAGGACCTCTCTACATGTAGCGTCGAGGTCTGTGAGTGCAGCGCTAGGCTCTGAGCGTAGCGCCAGTGAACTTGCGCAGAATTTCTCAAAAACTCAAAATTTTCTCCTCGAAGCTCTTTTCTCTCCTTGAAAATGAAAAATGAGCTAAAAATGATAACTGAGATGCTTTTATACCCTTGAGAAATAAATTAGGATCAGGAAACCCACTTTTGCTAAGGTTTTGTCACTTTATCATTTTGACTAATATATTTTGACCTTTTATTGCAAGTGATTTGAAAACCTTTCATATAATTCTTCTTCCTTTATTGATGGCTTGCTAGAGAAATGAAAAGGTCTCTTTTATCTCTAAGGGTCTTGGCACTGTCAAACCTCTTCTGTACTGAGAAAATGAAAAACATGTTTTATCCTTTTTGACATTTCTGAGTGCAAGTGACCTGAAAACATGTTTCCTTACCTTCTTACTGATTTTGAAAACGAAATATCGATTTTGACAAATACTATAGATTATGTCTATTTTGTCTCATCTTGGCCAATTCTGATTTGTTGCAGGTTCCATGACACAACTGTTTTTGGTCCCCTTTGTCATTCTTGAAGTTTGACAACCTCAATTACTCAACAACAAACTCATAATTTGCTTGGTTTTCCATTTTGAAACTTAACCCTATGCCTTCTTTCTTTGACCATTTGAGGGCAATCGACTGCACTTGAAGACTTGATCTTTATCACACTGATACTCTTTGCATTATTTCCCTTTGAGGCAGTGAAGCATTGGGACCTTGCAAACCATGGAGGTCACCTTCTAACATCTTTTTCAAACCTTTTGCCTACTATCATCATGGAGGCTCATAATCTTCATTTCACCCTCACTTTCCTATCTTCTGAGAAATATAGGTTTTAGGGTTGTTAGAGAAAAATCATTAGTGTTTTCTTCTAATTTCTCATAGCCCTTTCAATTTCATTATTTTCTATTCAGTTCACCTTACCCTTTCCCCTTCTTCATTTATAACTTCTAAAAATCTTCAAATCATGCTTGATTGTGTTGATGTGCCTCTATCCTTGTGGTCTTTTGCATTGGCTTCTTGGTTGATAACATTGTTTAGCCAATTAGTGCTAAAAACCCTGATTCTCTTTGAACTTAGTCATGCTTCATATTCTTTGTTGTGGATGTCCTTTAGTGAGGAGCTGGCCTCTTACCTTACCTATTTCTATGTATGATAGCTATTTCAATCATTCCTGTAGAAATTTTTAAGATGCACAATTATCTTCTTGTTGAATGTTGTATTTGGCAAAGTAATCCTTCTTAAAGGCATTTTTTTATCTAATTTAGGCAAACAGTTGCTTGACCTTCTTTCACATTTGGTTTCACCTTCTTGACACAAGAGGTTTTAGGACACCAAAAAAATCCTACAACTTATGAAACCCTAAATGACCTAGTGGGAGGCTCTTTGGGCTTGTCTTTTTACTAAAAGTTTGGCTTGGGGTCCTCAAGTATGAAAAACAGAGTTTTTCATTTTTTGATGTATTGAGGATCAAAAATCCATTGTACTTGATTTATCTAAAAAGCCTACAGTGATAGTTTTGAGACCATCAATTCTTAAGGCATTTTCTGAATAGGGGGAAAAGTAGGCTAGCGGGTGATCTTAGGTGGCAAGTGGAGGGGTGAGGCAAAGGAAAAATAGAGTATTGTGGTCATAGGTGGCAAAAAATAAATAAGGTGAGTGGCATGAGCCCATGATAGGTCTTCTGGGAGTGGTAGGCTGACCATGACATGATAGAGTAGTAAAATAGTGAAAAATTTATCCTAATGATAATGAAGGCAGTGAAATTTCTAAAAATCACAATATTCATGAATTTTGTTTTTAGAGATCTAGGATAAGCATTTAGTCATCTAAAAGAAGAAAAAATCACTGATTAGTAAATACCGTGCACTTAGATTTTTGAAAAAGGTGGCCAGAGAAGGTGGAAAAGGTGAGTTGAATTCTATGGTGGAAAATACAAAAGATTTTGAAGATGCTACTAATGGCACATGACATTACCTTCCCTAGAGCACAAATAAAACATGGAAGAAGAGGAGTAACTTGATCATGAGAAAGAGAGGGAGTTTGACTTGGTGGAATTGGATGACCTAGATGACCATGACAACTCAAGATTGATCATCCAAGAGAAAGATGCCAAGATCAAGCAATTGAATAAAAAATTGAAGGAAACCCTAACCAAGTCAAAAGAGAAAGATAAGATCAATATTCTTGCTGATGTGTCCCTCCAAGCCTCAAAACCTTAATTAGCAATCTAAATTCCAATTTTGGCACTTTTGTGCACATTTTGAATTTTTGACAGTTTGACTTGTAGAAAATTGGCCAAACACACAGCGCCACTGGCGTTGCGCTCTTTTTTGGGCAATACAAATGGAATAAGGTCAACATATTCATGTTCCTAATGACAAGTACATCAACCTCAGAATGTTTTAGAGGATTTGGAGCAAAACTGGTCCCTCAAAAAGGCCAAAAACCACCAAAAACTCATCTTTCTGCCCTCTTTTTGACCCTGGCGCTACGCGTTTACCAGTCTTGGGATAATTGATTTGTGGTAGGGAATATGGGAACCATTTTGAAAAGTGAAAGTAGATTTGGAAAAAAGACTCAGAGGCCTTTCCAATGAGCTATCATGGAGCTCACTTTGATACTGGGAATGCCTCCAAAAGTTAGCTGAGAAACATGTCATTTTCCCAGTCTTGGCGTTGCACGTTTGCACTGGTGCTGCGCCCTTGTACCTTGGAGTTGCACCCTTACTAGGAGTTATTGAAAAATATATTTTGAGGCCTTCAATTCAAACTTATTCCAAAATTAGCTCAGGGATTGAGTTAGGAGTTATTATTTCAATGAATGAGTCTAAGATATTATTCTTTGGGCCTTGCATGGTCTTAGAGGTCAAAATGCATTAACTATGTAATAAATGACATCTAAAACCCTAGCTAGGGTTTCACCTCCTCATTTTGCAGATAAATACTGCATGTATGCTTCATAATTTCGGTTGGTTGTTGGTTGATTGTTGAGCTGAGTACCTCATAGACTTTGAGTTGTGAAAGAAGTTTGGCTTTGAAGCTTTGTAACTGTTTTGGATTGAATATCAATGGAGCAAGCATACTCACAAAATTCATGAATTTTGTTAGATGGTGATGTTATTCTACTCTAGTCAATGTTTTCCTTTTTTTTTCCATTATGTTCATTATTTCCCTTATAACAAAACAAAAAATTTAGGTTAAGATATGATGTTCAACACCTTAAGTCTGTCTATTCTATATTATTTGAATGTTTTCCTCTACTGGGTTTGATTGGAGAATTATTAATTGCTTTCTAATTCCACCTAGCTTGTTGTCTTGAAAATGATTTAATAAGAGTCAAACCAAAGAAGTTTATGGTATGCCCTGTCCTTCGGTATAGCTTGAAATGTTGTTTTTAAGGCCTTTCTTCGAAGTTTACTTATTAGGGTTTGGCTGAAGAAGTTTACGGTTTTCCCTGTCCTTTGGTCCATCTTGAATAATCACTTTGAAGGTATTTTAAAGTCTGATTGAATAATTTATGAGTTCCTTACTCTTTGATCATCACTTATATGTCATCATAAATGTTTTCTTTTTCTAAAGGTAAATAGATAAATAATTTGGGAGTTTGACGGTCTCTAGGGTTTGTTGGATTGTTGTTTTAAAGTTTACTTGATAAAGCTAGCAAAGAGAAGTTTATGGTGTGCCCTGTCCTTTGGTTCTTTCTTAAGAATAGTGATATTAAAGACTCTTCTTGTTCTAGTATATGTTAAAGGATTCTTAATTTCCCTTTGAACCTACTAAACTTCACAACTTAATGTTCATTTCACACCCACTTAAGCTATTAAGATCCATTTGGATTTGTTAACTTGCCCTATGAAACACCCTTGATTTATTGTTGTACTTTTCAAGCCTTTCACAGACCCCATATCCCAATCATTTGAATTTATCTTACTCTATCTGTTCTTCTTAATAAGCCACCCAACGAAACAAAACAAACAAACAAACCCTATCATTTTAACTAGCCTAAAATCAACATCCTAAATCAATCAATTTATATATTTATACAAATATAGAGAGAGCCCTCTCTGATTCTAGGAAGGCTAGGTCCTAGGACTCCAAAGTTGGCTTGATGTTACCCTTGTTTATTTGGTCTTGCCAATCTGAAAAATTACAGGGACCTAACAATATGATGGCGCCCTATTGGTAAAATTTTGCTAAGGCATATGATGACTTTGAAAACTGGGTTGAGGTACGTTCTGGGTAGAACTGTATGTGTAACCAGGGTTTTGACTATTGCTTCCTAGGTAACCTTGGATCAATGATCAAATTAGTCCATCTGCAGAGTTCAACACACCTGTAAATTATTGATAAGTTTACAGGTGCGGGGCGTTAGGCAGGAGGTTATAAATGTATCTTGACTGCGTATAAATCAGCTCAAGCTGTTGGGCTTTGCTGATAGCATCCTCTTCGGATGTGGGTCTCTGTTGCACCACATCCTTTGAAATTTATGCCGTAATATTTTTCTAGATTAAATCTAAGAGGACCTGATCGTCAAGTTTAGCTTTACATAAACTGCAACGTCGCCTCCATTCATGGAGATGGTCCAAGATATGGACGGTAGGGGTTTGTCTAAAATTAGTCAGTAATTCCATTCCAGAATTATGGTGAATGGGTAACTAAAATATGTTAGGAATGCAGTGGCGAGGGTGCCAAAGGTTCCATGTGAAGTTGAGGGTTGCTCCACATACCACTTCACGGCTACTCTTGTCATATTGCATTGAAATAATCTCAATTGAATAGTGTCGTGAATGATACTTTTCGATGAGCACCACAGGTTGAAGGTCATGACATGATTATCTGGGTCTTCTTCTTACTTTCCTTCAAACTTTGGAATATCACAAGGGAGCTTTCATGGGCATGGGAGGCCATGTAGGATTGTGCGCGATGGGGTCATTCGTCATCTTGGTTAAATCAGGTAGATTCAACAAAGCTAAGAAAGGTGACTAGGAGGTTGACGTCATTGCACTGTGCAAAAACACAAAGTTTTCATTAGGAATAGGGTTAGTCTTCGACGTACCCTGTTGTGTATTCGGCTGGCTTCCCAAATGGGATGCACTCCTATGCCCTATAGGGGTCATGGGAGGAGTGGTCTACAGTGTGGTGTTGGAAGACATATTAGGGTTCCCAACTATGACTGCCCCAATAAAGGATGGACCAATAATGGTGACAGCATTTCGTCTTTGATGCCTGAATGGAAAAAGACCTGGAACCCCTACCGATAATGGGGGGAGGTCAAAAAGAGGGCTAGATCGATGAGGTCCCCTTGGGTTCATCTTGGTGTCGACTAGGTCCAGTTTTTGGAAAAATTTGAGAGGATAGAGTCTATGATCAAAGAAAAATTATGGTAATATACATAAAACAAAGCAAAAATAAAATAAATTTTCCCTCTAAATTAATCTATGTGATCAAGAAATCAAAAAAGTGGTTTATGTTTTTTTGCGTATGATACTCAAAATCCTAGAAGACTTATTCGTCCTCACACACTCAAATGTAACTGGGCCTTGAGAAGATTTTTGACAAGTACTAGTACAACGTCTCGTAAGAGCTGGAAACACCCCGAGTTAGCCGAAGAAAATCCACCAAGGTAAGGGTAGAGGGCCTGACGCTTGCCTACATCGTCACCTATAGGGAAAAGGATGCCCTAGTTTTTTGCCACTAAGAAACACTGCCCCACATGAGCTTTCGAGTCTTGGGTTTTTGGTAAGTCAGCTAACAGTACCGAGTATCAACCAAGTCAGGTAGCCCTGACTGACACCTAGCCACACTGCGCCTAAGCCTAACCCCCTCTAAAATGAGTCTCTGTCGTGCTCAGGTTTTCTTTGACATGGGCTGATAGGTTGATTTGAAGCTCCCTAAACTTACAAATTCTATGTTTCAAGATGAATTATGATCAAGGCAACTTATTGGATGCCTACCCTCTTGATCCTAACTTAAGCTATAAATTATTTTGTGGCCCTTGTGGGGAAAATTTAGTGAGTTTGGTTAAGTTAGTTTTAGGTGTCTTTGTTTCACTTAGTGAGTGAATGTGTGTGAGAAAAAAGTGGACAAGCACATAGTTTGAATGTGTGGATATTCGATGATCCTTTACAAAATCTCCTATTTAAAATATGTTGTATTGTTCCTGGCTCAAAAGAAAAATATGTGTGGATAATGGGCCGGTTTATATCTTTCCTAGTTAATTTATGTGACCAACTATAGGGAGATGGTGAATTTTGAATAGAGGGTGTTCATATGCTTACCTAGGATCACCGGAAGGTGAAAAGGTAGCTAAGATTACTTTCTCTTCTATAAACAATTCAATCCTAGTCTCGAAATTCCTAGTGCAAAAATTGAACTAAACTAAAACTTTTACACTAGGAAAAAGAAAACTAGCTATGCATGTGTGGTCTTGGGCCACTTACTTTGGCTAGTTATCTAGGTGTGTTGGTACCAAAATTTGCAAAGCATAATTTTTTTTTCAAAATGCAATTTATTTTCCCCCCTACTTAAGCTATGTGCTAACTTTGCAAAAATCAACTTAAAGTAAAATTGACACTAAGCCTACAAAAAGAAGCTAAGAGTGAGCTTTAACAAGCTGCGGGGTACCACAACCAGTGCTGGAAGGTGTATTAGGGGATGCCAAACACTTTACAGGCAGGAAAATATAGAAATAAGGGAGAAATTTCTCATTCTGTATTTTGCACACAAAATGCTAAAACAGGTGTGATGTCTGCGAGCAGGTTAGCTTTGAAAGCGTGCCCTAGACGCGTCTGTGGGAGGAAAATGTGCACAAATTCCTGCAAAATAAATTTTAGGAGTTGTTCTACTTTAGTCTATCACTTGGGATGAACTAGGGGCTTTAAGAGAAATCAGGGGAAATTCAGCTCCACTCCATAGCACAGACACAGGTCTTTGGAAAAAAGCCACAACCACATAAACTTGGTAATAAACGTTAGTGGAGTTTCCAATCCTATTGGAGTGTGTTTGGTGCACGTATATACGAAATCACACCAACTTATGGGGTGTGGTCTACCCACTTAAGTTATTGGTAACAGGCATAAAAAGAAGTAGAGTCAAGAAAGTTAGTGGAACAAGCTAGAATCATAAGCATACTAGATAGAGAAATATCATGCATATATAAACTAAAAAATAAAGTAAAAACTAAAACAAATAAACACAAGCTCTGAAAAGATTCAAACAACAACAATAATACGAACGGTTTCTCTAGGCCCCTCTTATTGAGCATTGGTAGTAATAAGAGTGCAACTTTACCCTCTTGCCAAATGGCCCCTAGAGCATGGGCTCTAGGTCCCGATGCAAGGATGTTTTTATCCCAAGCTTGCCTTGGTGTAGTCTCCCTCTCTCTCTACTATGTTGGATTGAACTTGTTGGATGGCCAACAATTGAGTCCCCTCTATCTTCAGCTCTAGATCACGCACTACTGGTATTGATTGGGAAATTTTGGCCAACATAACAATGTGTTCACAAATTCTTCATCTCATGGTGGCCTTATATAGGAGATTTCAAATCCTCCCTTCCCTCTCTTGGTACATTGTGATGATGGCCCAAGAGAGGGGTATGATTCCTTTGTGAGCTCCAAATATTCCATTGTGTGCTCACTTGGTGTCTAAGGAGGCGTTGGTGGCTGTCCTTAGGTGACATCAAGTGAGGAATCCCTTGTCCTTTGCTTTGTGTGGTCCTGGATAGTGACACTTCGCCACTCCCAGGATTGCGCGCATATCAGGAAAAAAGTGCGCAAAAGGTGCTCTTCACGAAGGATTATGCATGCAAAGAGCATTTAGGACTTGTTAAATTTTGATTTTCCTCAGACCTTAGATATTTTTAAATACTTTCCAAATTCTGTAATGTCTTCCAGCCCTATAAACCCTTATGCTTGACATTAAATAATGTCGTCTTCTGATATATGATTTTCCAGTGTTAAAAACAACTTTTATCCTCTTCAAAATGAAATTGAATGTGCTTATTGCAATAACTTTGGTCATGAAGAATCTGAATGCAGGAGAAAACTTCAACCAAAAGAGAATATACCTTCAAATTTCAAGGAATGGAGAAAGAAGGGCTTATAGGTTGAAAGTTGTGGCATAGCTTTATTTGCAAAAGGGGAATAAAATCAATGGTACATTGATAGCGGATGCTCAAAACACATGACAAGTGATAAAAATAAACTCATTTCATACAATGCTCTAGAGAAAGAAAATAATATTACCTTTGGAATTGACTCTCCTGCTGTCATTAAAAAAAACAGTTCTGTTTTTCTAAAAGAAAAGGTGAAAGCCAATAATGTTATGTATGTGGATGAATTAAAACATAACTTGTTAAGTGTGAGTCAAATGTGAGATCAAGGAAATGAAGTTGTATTTAGTTCAAAAGAATGTGTAGTACGTGAACTTGACATAGGAAAAATAGTAATAAAAGGAACTAGAACACCAAGCAATCTGTATGTATTGAAAGGTGGCCAAGAAAAATGCTACTTGGGTAAATGGAACAGAAGGTTGGGACATTTGAGCTTCTCTCAAGTAAGCAAATCCAAAAAACTCAAAGTTGTTTGTGATCTTCCCAACATCACTCAACCTAAAACTACCATATGCAAACCATACCAATTTGGTATGAAAACTAGGGTGCAATTCAATGGTAAAGAAGGATCAGCAAGTAAGCCTCTTGAACTTATACATATGGATCTATGTGGTCCTGTAAGGAAAAAGTCACCCAGTGGAGAACAATACTATATTTTATTTATTGATGACTTCTCTAGAATCTGTTGGATCAGTTTACTGAAACATAAAGATGAAGAATTTGAAAAATTTAAGATCTTCAAAGATTTGGTTGAAAATTAAATAGATCTAAAAATCTAATGTCTTAGATATGATCGAGGAGGAGAATATATATCAGATGAATTCTTTGATTTCGGTGAACATCATGGCATAAAAAGACAGTTTTTTTCTAGCTGGAATCCCACAACAAAATGGCGTGGCAAAAAGGATGAATAGAATAGTTCAACAAATGGCTCAGGCTATGCTTGACGAATCTGGAACTGCCAATACCTTTTGGGGAGAAGCAGCACATACTGTAGTAAATATTCTGAACAAGGCTCATGTTCGGGTGAATAGTGATAAAACTCCTTATGAACTCTGGTATGGAAATCTTCCCACTGTAAATCACTTTAGAGTTTTCGAAAGAAAATGTTTTATCAAGAGCAATGATGAAAAACTTGGTAAGTTTGAACCTAGAGTAGATGAAGGAATATTTCTTGGTTACTCTTATATAAGTAAAGCATATAAATGTTACAATAAAAGACTTTGAAATATTGTTGAATGTACTGATGTTGTAATTGATGAGTCTCTCTCAGCTCCTAAAAAGGAAATAACAACAACAAATGAAGATGATGATGATGTATATTTTCCTTCATTAAATAGCAACAATATAGAAGGTGAACCCAATGAAGCACCAGAAGAAGATCTATCTGAAAAGGCTCCATCCAGGTATGTTCAAAATAATCATGCGAAATATCAAATTTTGGGAGAAAAGGGTTTAGGTGTCCAAACAAGAAGAACTCTTGTAGGATCCCTTAGCTATCTAGAATTCTTATCCACTATTGAACCACAGAATGTAAATCAAGCTAGTAAAGATGAATGTTGGATTCAAGCCATGAATGAAGAACTTGATTAGATTGAAAAGAATCATACTTGGGAATTGGTTCCAAGACCTCATAATAAAAATGTTATTGGAACAAAATGGATATTCAAACACAAGTTAAATGAAAATGGAGATGTTATTATAAACAAATCTAGACTTGTTTGTAAAGGGTATGCTCAACAAGAAGGTATAGACTTTGAAGAAACATTTGATTCTGTAGCTAGACTTGAAGCCATAAGAATGTTTCTTGCTTTTTCAAGCTTTCAATAATTTAAATTTTATCAAATGGATGCTAAATCTGCTTTCCTCAATGGTGATCTAGAAGAAGAAGTTTATATAGAACAACCAGAAGGATTCATTTCGGAAAATGATGAAAAACTTGTTTGCAAACTTAAAAATGATTTATATGGTCTCAAGCAAGCTCTTGGGAATGGTACTATCGTCTTGAAAAATATCTTCATCAACAAAGTTTTTCAAAGAGATCTGCTGACAACAACTTATACACAAAAATTGTGAATGATAAACTATTGATTGTAGTTGTATATGTTGATGACATCATTTTTGGAAGTAATGAAGAGTCCATGAGTCAGAAATTTTATTTTGTTATGCAAAAAGAATTTGAAATGTATTTACTTGGAGAACTGACATTTTTTCTTGGCTTACAAGTGTAACAAGCAACAAATGGCATATTTTTATCACAAGCAAAATATCTTAAGAAAATTCTGAAGAAGTATGGGATGGAGGACTGCAAAACTGTGAGTACACCAATGGTAATTGGATGTAACCTTAGTTCTCATGATGATTCTCCCATGGTGAATCAACCAGAATATAGATCCATGATTGGAAGTTTTCTTTATCTAACTAGGACAAGACCAGACATTATCCATGTAGTTGGGATTGTTGGACGATTCCAAGCTAATCCAAAAGAGTCTCACCTTCAGGTTGTAAAAGAAATATTCAAATATCTACAAGGGAATCAAGACTTTGGTTTATGGTATCCAAATTTTTTTTATCTCACTCTTCATGCTTACACATATGCGGATTGGGCTGGAAATGTTCATGATCAAAAAAGAACTAGTGGTGGTGCATTCTATATGTGGCCCCGATTAGTATCTTGGTTCAGCAAGAAACAAATTTCTATTGCCTTATCCACAACGGAAGTAGAATATGTGGTTGTTGCATCATGTTGCACACAACTCCTTTGGATTATGAAGACTCTAGAAGACATTCAAATCAAATGTTCACCTCCCATCTCCATTTTATGTGATAATACAAGTGCCATTAGTATCTCAAAGAATATTTTTATGCATTCCAAGACCAAGCACATTCCTATCAATTATCACTTCCTACGTGAACAAGTGCTTAAACAAAAGGTTAAATTGGAGTATGTTCCCTCCAAAGAAAAAGTTGTTGATATATTTACTAAACCTCTTCCTAGGGAAGCATTTGAATATCTCAGACAGAAGCTGGGAGTTGTCTCTGCCTCTCTGATCAAATATGCTTAATTTCAAAATTTTAAATTCGATATGCTGGTTTTATAAAGATGAATAATGTATATACACTAGTTTATGTGAATAAAACCATGTATGGGTTTTTCTAATAGAAATTCTCAAGGTCAATGCTTAGAAAAATTGTGGTGTTGTTGGGTAATCTCCATTGTTGTTCCAGTATTCATCTTTCTGTATCATTCTATGATATTTTTCTCCTTGATGAATATGCTTTGATGAATTGGTTGTTGAAGGTGTTCAGGATGCATTATCTTAGGGGGAGAACTTGCCTTATTGAAAAGTATGCATTGTTGGCATTTTGATTGGTTTCTGATATATGATCTCTCCCTTGAGATCTTTTGGTTCTCTTTATGAAAAGTCATTTCTGTAATTTTATGAAAAGGGAATGTTGACACTCATGATGTAAATTTTTATATTAAGTCATGTAAGGACTTGTTATAATTTATAAACCCACTTGTTTGGGTAGTTGAGTCAATTTTGTAATTCCATTTGGTTGGATCATTAATGTAAGTATGAGTCCTTGGTGATAGGAAAATTCATACTTGGTTGAGTTATAGAGTCTGAAAAATATGTCTGGAGATTCAGCATGACCTTAGGGGGATCATGGTAAAAATAGTGCCCTTTACCCTTGATGTCAAAGGGGGAGAGTATTTTGGGTGTTTGAATAATGGTTATGTTTAATGTATCTATCTGTTGTGGTGATCAAACACCATCACTGTTGACTTGAGGGGTCCTGACCTAGGTTCGGTGTGCAAGGTTTGCCAACAAACCCCTATACTACTGGCCCTTTTGGATGTGACCCGCTTGTGCAGGTCATAGTCTCACCCGAAGTAGTATGGGTGGGTGCTAGAACCAGGTTTCTACACCCTGAGAAAGGAAGGGTAAGGCAAGTAGGGCTACATTATATTCAGATTACCCTGTCTTTGCAAAGGGTTAAATAGGTATCCAATTGCATCCACGTGCACTAGATCTACAATTATATGCTTTTCATAACATCAACATAACGTTACATAGCCAGAATAGAATAGATCTAGATCCAATTCAATACACAGACTTTCACAGCATGATATAACCAGAGCGAAACAGATCCAATCATTCAATATACAGACCTTGGTAGCATAAAGACAGAAAATGAATAACACAGTAATTACCAGCAATTCATTCAATAGTTATCACAGATTTAGATCTAATAATCTTGCGTATTCATTCATTCATCAACCTTTCCTTACAATTCCCTTCCCAACCTACGCACATAGCAGCAGGGTCCACACACAGCTAGACTAGGATCTCCGCGCACACAGCCAGCAAGAGTCTGTTCCCCAAAAACCCAAACAGATCACTTACACAATAGATCGCATAAATAGCTCATCAAATCCTACCTCTTATAATCCAAAATGCCTCTCTATTTATAAAAATCTAGCTTTAACCTTCCTATGGTCTGCAACCCATGGTCTTCAGACCCCTAGTTTGTTGGAAATACTGAGAGGGGGGGGTGAATCAGTATTCCTTTCAATTAGAGCATTAGTTAATATTAATTTTTTATCATTGTTTGTAAAATGATAGAAGCAAACAAGAGGAACACAAATGCACATAGTTTTTAAGGTGGAAACCCACTCCGGGACAAAAACCACCTAATGATTTTCTAATAATTCTTTAATATTCAGCTCCAATTGAAAATAAAGCTCCAACTTCCTAGAATCTAGAAAAGCATTCTTCTCCTGCTCCCACTGGATGGACGCTCCAACACCCAAGATTCTTCAGTATTCAACTGAATGGATTCCCCAACACCCAATGAGCTACAACTCACCCTAGCACCACCCTACCACCCTATAGAAGAATAAAAGAAGAATGGACTCCTGTACCAGGGAGAATGGCCCACTTTACAATGATATAGAATGATATAGAAGAATAAGATATACTAGATCATAACCCCAACTTTGACACAACCACCTAATGATGATCCTAGACCTCCCAACACTACCTCTTCAACCCTTGGCAGATAGACACTAGTACAATTTGTACAATAATGTATTTACAATGACTAAGTACAATGATTGTATGCAGTGCTTCCCACTTGAATAAATCATATGATGAACTTCTTGCTACTGTTATGCACCTTGGTTACTACTCTTGTCATGCTACCCTCTGCTGCACCTTGATTTGCTTTGTTTCCATAGAAATTCTGGTCCTTTGCAACCCTTGACAACACATGATCTAGCTTTTTCTTGCCTTCTAGGAACTCGATATTGAATTTCGTGTGTCTTTGTTATTTCAGATCCTCAATATCTGATTTTCAGTCCTATAGTATTCCTCTAAGTCATATTTCCAAGGCCACATGTCTGACCCAATTTGGATTCTTCAAGAGAGATTTATACCCAATCTCTCACAATGCCCTAATTATGGACTGTTTCAGCAGAGCGCACTTGTACGGCGTACCACATGTCCCTGTTTCTTCATTTGGCTCTAAAATTGATAGAGCGCAAAGTATAGACTATGAACTATCTGCCACTTCTTATGAAATTCTAATCTAATACTCAGAGAGAGACAATTGTGACGAATTTACTAAGGTCACTTCTTTGAGATGAATTTCAGGAGCCTGCAAAAACCCTGACTTCCATAGATCATATCTCCAAAACTATTGCGCACATTGATCTGAAATTTTTACAGTAGCTTCCTCAAGATTTCAGCTTTGCCTCATAAATGTTTCAGCTTCTGAACCTTTGTAGAAAAAATTTTATAGCGCAAATTCCATGAAGACCTGTTTCAGATGATGAAATCCCTTGCATAAGGAGGAAATGAAGATCACAATTTATATAAATTCTTAAGTTGAGAGGGGCTTCAACAAGTGAACATGGGAGGGATTTTAGGAGCTTAAAAAAATATTAATTATGAATTTTCAATGACCCATGCCCCAACCCCATGGGGTTTTAGCCCACTAACTGGGGGTACAAACTTCAAACATGAATATCTCTCAAACCGTGAAGAATTACATGGTGTGCCATATATCAACGGAAACATCTCAACTAGTAGAAACCATAAAAAGCATTATTGACCCAGAATATATTAATTTAGTAGGTAAAAATTTCCATGCAATATTGGGTTAGCCCCTGGTGCTGCTTGGGTTGACATCAATGACAACCGCTGAGCAACAATCTCCCCCTTTGGCATTGATGGCAACACAAGTACTCCCCCTGCGATCATGACACCTCTTCCTACAACATTCTCTCCCCCTTTGACATCAATGGCAAAGGGTAACTCCCCTTGAAACACAACCGTCCTATAGACCTATAATCTACTTCCACTCCCTCTAACACACAACCGTCCTACAGACCTGTAATCTACTTCCACTCCCCCTTTATATTCTGAAAAAGGAAAATCTAATGAGAACTTGGGAGAATCCAAAGCTTCTGGCGAAGATATTCTAATGCTGGTGAATATTTAATATGTGATTCTTTTAGTGCTACTTGGAATCTTGCTACTTGTCCAACTGCTTGCATAACATCTAGTTGAGAGGCTGTTACATATAGAATACTACTAATCATAGATCTGTACAACCTTTGGTTCACATCCTTAGATGAGTCATCTATGCTCAATTTGCAACTTGTAACCATTGGAGTAAGGATGGGTTTGCAATCTTCCATTTTAAATTTCTTGAGCATTTCCTTGATGTACTTGGCTTGACATATAAATATTCCTTTCTCTTGCTAAAATATTTGAAGCCCTAAGAAGTATGTCAGCTCACCAAGTAAGGACATCTCGAAATCACTTTGCACCTTTGTAGCAAACTTCTTACTTAGTCGATCATCATTGATACCAATTATTGTATCATCCTCTTTAGCTATTACATATTCTTTAGTTTCTTCATCCATAACATATATGTCTTTTGGAGCTGGACTTGCCACAATTTCACCATACACGCCTTTCCTGATTTCACATTTCGTGGAGTTGAATAGTATTGTGTGTCGTTGATCACACATTTGTCCAACACTGAGCAGATTGTGATTCATGTTTTCAACCAATAGAACATTATTGGCTAGAGCATATTTTCTTTCGAGAGTGATAGTACCTGATCCTATAACATTTGAAGATCCATCATTTTCAAAGGATACGGTTCCATCCTTCTTCTCTTTTAGAGATAAAAATTTATTTCTATCTCCAGTCATATGCGTTGAGCAACCACTATCAACATACCACACATATTTTTTCTTTTGAGCCTTGAAAGTGAGAGCATAATTATAATTCTTCTTCTTCTTCCATGTTCGTTTGTTTTGTGGCTTCGAATATTCTTCTGGAGGATTTTCAAGTCTGTAGTCTTTGGCTAATTTCTTAAATGTTCAAATCTATTGATGTTTCGCTGAGCCCTGGGAGGTTCATATTTGACAAATCTCCTGGAATTGTATTCGTTCCTAGGGTACGTGCGACATTCTACAGCTTTATGACAAAATTTTCCATATGAATAACAGTAGCCATAAAAAATATGTTGGTACCTAGATGGAAATTTTTGTCGAGGAATTGTCTTCCAAGGCTGTTCTTGTGAATCTTGTCCAATGAAGTCTGCATGCATGTCAGATCTCATAGGTTCATTGTATTTTTTTGTAGAAGGTCCTGCTTCTTCTTCTTTGTATCTGATTCCAGTTCTGTCATTGCACGATCATTGGTTGTTGATGAGTTCTTCCAATTCTCTTGAGTTGTTGGCATAGTTTTGGATAGTTTTTCCTTTCTTCACTTCCTCACGCAGCGAGACTACTTCGGCTTCTAATTCTTCCCTTTCTTGGTTTCTTTCTTCCAAATTCTTTTGAATTTACTCTTCAATGCATTTGTGTTCTTCAAATTCAATTTTGAGACCTTGAACTTTTTCTTCAAGAGTATTGGAATGGATCTTCTCCACCTTGAGATATTTTATAAGCTTGATTGCTTCCTCATAAAATTCTTCTATGTTCCATCCTTCTTCTTCATTGTTTGATACCTCTATTTATTGTGCTTGGGTTTATTGTGCTTGGCCATAAACAATAATCTCTCATTGGCTTCTTCTTTTCTGTCACTTTCTTCATCGGATGATGACCTATCTTCTTTAGAGAGAAAGTTTCTTTTGGATCCTTGCTTGTTGAATTTCTTAAAGCCTTTCTTTCCTTTTTAGTTTCCATCACTTCTGTTTGGACATTTTGCTACAAAATGCCCAACCTCATTATAGATGAAACATATCAATGGAAGTTTACGTTCGAATTTTCCCTTACCAATTTTTAGTTTTCTCGTGAAGTAAGCATATTCTTCATCTGAAAGACCTTCTTCATCATCTCCCTTTTCTTCACACTTGTAGGTGCATGTCTTTTCAATTGAAGGTTGTTTATCCTTATTTGTTTTCTTAGATGCAACGAATGCAGTTTCTAGATGCGAAGTACCCTCTTCTTCATCAAGTATCATTTCATATGCTATGATAACTCCATGTAATTCCTCTTTGCTGAGTTTGTCCAGATTTTCACTGTATTCTAAGACCGATACCTTTGGGTTGAATCTCCCTGGTAATGTTCTAAGAATATTCTGTATAATAGTCTTCTTGTCAACTAGCTCTCCCAATCCTTCCAGATTATTGGTTATTTCATCAACGTATTGGAAGTATGCAACAATGTTGCAATCTTCTTTCATTCTGAGTTGCTCAAATTTTGCTCTATAGATTTGAAGCTTTACTTCTTTGAAATTTGAGTCACCTGCATATATATTCTCAAGCTTGTCCCATAAATTTTTGGCAGTTTTACAACCCAACACCTTATGATAAGCAAATTCAATAAGTTCACTGATAATAATATTCTTTTCTTTTTCATCATTTACCAAATTCTTCTTACCTTGTTCATCTGTGGTTGATTTAAATCCATTTTGAACAGTGTCCCATACTTCGTAACCTTGTGCCAAGAGATATAAATACATTATTCATTTCCAGAGTGCATAATTATTCTCATTGAATAGAGGTACACCATTCTTGGTATGCTCCATGACCTCCTTCTAGCTGTTAAACTGCTATTTAAGGAACCAAGCTCTGATACCAATTGTTGGAAATACTGAGAGAGGGGGGGGGGATCAGTATTCCTTTCAATTAGGGCAGTAGTTAATCTTCAATTATTATCAGTGTTTGTATAATGATAGTAGCAAAAGAGAGGAACACAAATGCACACAGTTTTTAAGGTGGAAACCCACTTCGAAACAAAAACCACCTAATGCTTTTCTAATAATTATTTAATATTCAACTCCAATTGAAAATAAAGCTCCAACTTCCTAGAATCTAGAAAAGCATTCTTCTCCATCTCCCACTGGATGGATGCTCCAACGCTCAATATTCTTCAGTAGTCAACTGAATGGATGCTCCAACACCCAATGAGCTACAACTCACCCTAGCACCACCCTACCACCCAATAGAAGAATAAAAGAAGAATGGACTCCCGTACCAGGGAAAATGGTCCACTTTACAATGATATAGAATGATACAGAAGAAGAAGATATACTAGACCATAACCCCAACTTTAACACAAACACCTAATGATGATCCTATACCTCCCAACACTGCCTCTTCAACCCTTGGCAGATAGACACTAGTACAATTCGTACAATAATGTATTTGCAATGACTATGTACAATGATACCTTTACAATGATTGTATGCAGTGATGCCCGCTTGAAGACTTCATATGATGAACTTCTTGCTGCTATTATGCACCTTGGTTGTTGCTCTTGTCATGCTACCCTTTGCTTCACCTTGCTTTGCTTTTCTGCTATAGAAATTCTGGTCCTTTGCAACCCTTGACAATGCATGATCTAGCTTTTTCTTGCCTTCTAGGAGCTCGATATTGAATCTGGTGTATCTCTATTATTTCAGAACCTCAATATTTGATTTTCATTCCTATAGTATTCCTATGAGTCATATTTTCAATGCCATAGGTCTGACCCAATTTGGATTCTTCAAGAGAGAGTTATACCCAATCTATCACAATGACCTAATTATGGACTGTTTCAGCAGAGCACACTTGTACGGCACGCCACATGTCCTTGTTTCTTCATTTGGATCTCAAATTGATAGAGCCCAAAAAACAGACTGTAAAAAATCTACCAATTTTTGCAGAATTCCAATTTGATACTCAGAGAGAGAATTATGATGAATTTACGAAGGTCACTTCTTTGAGATGAATTTCAGGAGCCTGCAAAAACCCTGACTTCCACAGATCATATATCCAAAAATGTTGCGCACCTTGATTTGAAATTTTTACAGAAGCTTTCTCAGGATTTTGGATTCGCCTCATAAAAATTTTAGCTTCTGAACCTTTGTATAAAAAAATTTAGAGTGCAAATTCCACGATGACATGTTTCAGATGGTGAAATCCCTTGCATAAGGAGGAAATGAAGATCACAATTTATATAAATGCTTAAGTTGAGAGGGGCTTCAAAAAGTGAACATGGGATGGATTTTAGGAGCTTAAAAAAATATTAATTATGAATTTTCAATGACCCATGCCCCAACCCCATGGGGTTTTAGCCCACTAACTGGGGGTAAAAACTTCAAACATGAATATCTCTCAAACCGTGAAGAATTACATGGCATGCCATATATCAACGGAAACATCTCGACAAGTAGAAACCATAGAAACCATTATTGACCAAGAATATATTAATTTGGTAGGTCAAAATTTCCATGCAATATTGGGTTAGCCCTTGGTGCTGCTTGGGTTGACATAAATGACAATCGCTGATCAACATAGTTTACCCTTTAACCCATTACAATGTGTTCGGGGCTTTGACCCACTCCAAAACCCCTGCGTTATACTAAATATAATAAAAAATAACCATAATGGACCATTTTCGTAGCTTGTTAGGAGACCCCATTCCAACAGTCCCCCAACACAATCTTGTGACTTGTCCCGAGTCACTGCACTATTGCGACCCAATGATTCGTAGCCTGGTATGGTTTGAGTCGACCTCCATTGACAAAGCCAGGGAGGAGGTCACCGCGCAGGGTAGCTAACTGGACTGCTCCACCATTTGTAACCTTTTGAACTATGTAGGGACCAAGCCAGTGCTACCGAAATTTGCCAGGATGTTTTGAAAATTGACTGTCGTATAACAAGACAAGATCACCTGCGACAAATGTCTTCTGGCGAATGTCTCGATCATGCCGGGCTTTATCTCTAGCTTTTTTTACCTGCTGTTGAAACTGAGCAATAAACCGATCTTCTTCCAATACTACCAATTGTGCCAGGCGTTCTTCTATGATATCGAAGTCTGCCATATTTGTGAATGCTGCAATGTGTAGGCTAGGAACAATGTATTCTATGGGCATGATGACCTCCTTGCCACAGACCATTCGGAAAGGTGTCCTACTGGTCAGCGTTTTGCAGGTCGTCTGGTAAGCCCATAGGACCGAAGGGATGTGAATATCCCAGTCACTACGATCGGCATTACAAACCTTCGTTAATGCCTGCTCCAAAATTTTGTTTAAGGCTTCAACCGCCCCATTAGCTTGGGGATGGTATGGTGTACTCTTGGCATGGTGGATCCGGAATTTGTTTTTCAAATCTTGAATCGCTTGGTTAATGAAATGCATACCTCTGTTGCTCATTAGAATTTTCGGGCAGTCAAACCGGGTCAGAATCTACTCAAAGATGAAGTGCACAGTAGTATTAGCGGTACAATCCTTCACATCCTGTGCCTCATCCCATCATGTGACATAGTCAGTGGCAGTGATAATGTAGTGCACACTGGTTTTCTTGCTTGGTGGATTAATGGGTCCTATAAAGTAAATGGCCCATTTATCAAAAGCCTGTAGGGGCATTTGGGGCTGTAACGGCATATCATCGCGTCATGAGGGGCGGTCGATTCGTTGGTAGGTATCACATGTTCTACAATAGGTGTAAGAATCTTGATGTAGGGTAGGCTACCACAAGCCAGCCCTCAAAATCTTTTGCGCTGTAGCCCTGCCTGCATAGTGGTTGCCAGCGACTCCCTCATGGGATTCTGCGAGGACGGTGTGTCGTTCATGTTCTAATACGTATCTGTAGAGTATTTCATCTATGCCTAGATTGTATAGCTATCCTACGATGATAGTAAAGTCTGTCGCTCAGGTAACCAACTCCTTTTTTTGTTGCATCGAAAACATAGCAGGGGCCATACCCATAGTAAGGAACTCAATGATATCAGCGAAGTGGTCATCCACCATTTTAATGGTCAACAACTGCGCATCAGGTAAGCCTTTGTCCAAGTTAGTGGGTTCTTCACCTATATCAATATGAGACAAATGATCCGGGCATGCATTCAACCTTCCAGGTTTCACAATGATCTCAAAATCATATTCTTGAAACAACAACAACCAGCGGCAAATATTCCCCCCCAACACAAGCTTGTTGACCAGGTATTTCAAAGCCGAATGGTCTGTAAACATCTTAAAGTGTCCCCCCAGCAGATAGTGTCGATATTTTTGTAGCGCATACACCATAGCCAATCCTTCGCGTTCAGTGGTAGAGTAATTCCGTTCGGCACCTGAGAGTTTTCGACTGGAAAAGGCAACCGGATGATCAATATCCCCTTCGCCAGGCTGTGTAAGGAGTGCACCCAAGGCAATGCGTAACGCATCAACATGTACGTGGAATTATTTTGACCAGTCAGTGAATATCAGTCTGGGCGCATAAATAATCTTCTCCTTAAGTAGTTCAAAGCTCTTCTGACATTCATCATTCCAAAAAAAAGAGACATCTTTCTTTAACAGTTGTTCCATGGGTGCTGTGATAAGGGCATATCCTTGAATGAATTTCCTGTAATATCTTGTGTGACTGAGAATGGAACATAGTTGTTTCTCCATTGTAGGGGCTTCCAGGTTGATAATTACAGCTATATTTGCAGGATCAACCATCAAACCCTATCGATAGAATATATGACCCAGCAAGATTTTGAACGACACACAGAAGATGCACTTCTTGACATTCAGGGAGATCTGGTGCTTTCGACCCACATCCAACATTAATCGCAGGTTTGATACATGATATTTTACTAAGCAAAACATTGTTCAGTCATCGAAGTAAACCTCCAGAAACTTATGGATAAATTCTTTGAACACAACCACTACGACCCTTGAAAATATAGCAGGTGCGTTCTTAAGACCGAAGGGCATGACCGTGTACTGGAAGGAGCCCCATTCAGTGGCAAAGGTGGTATTATTGTGATCCTATGGTGCAATTCTGATCTGATGATATCCCGAGAATCCATCTGTGAAGGAATAGGCGTCTTGGCCACCCATGCTATCCAAGATTTCATCGAAGAAGGGAATAGGGAAGGGGTCGTGAATGCAGGCATCATTTAGCTTTCGGAGGTCCACACAGATATACATTTCTCCTTTTTCTTTTTTCTCCTGAACGACCATTGGGCTGATCCGATCTGACTATTCAACTGGTTCAATGATACTTGCGGTCAGCATTTTGTCCAACTCTTCTTTGACCTTTTCTTTATACCTAGGATTCAACCGGTAGGGCCACTACTTGATGGGCCATGCCTCTGGCTTTATAGTGATGTGCATAATGCCTCGGTCCCCCATGATTCCCTTAAGCTCATAATAATTTGTAGGGAATAAGTCCTGGTACTCCGTTAGTAGCTCGGTGACTTTTCCCACAGTGCCTTCATCCCAATAGTCCCCAATTTTCACCAGTTTAGGGTGTTCATCTGTCCCAATATTAACCTCGCGTAGCCGGAGAGGTTGCGTTACATTGAAATTTAAGAGTGATGGTCTGATAATAGTATGTTCCCCTTCAGATTCCATAATAGAGATATTCCGCGGGTTATCTTCCTCTTCATTAATCTCCAAGCTCTGGCAGTTGACTATGTCTTGCATCTAGGCCTCTCATGTTAGAACGGTTGGTGGGGTGTGTAGGTGAGGCTTCTTAAAGACAAACGCATCAATTTCTTGTAGGGCTTCGTCAAGAATTTTTGTTCCCCCAACGAGTCTGAATGTTCCGAGGAAGTCCTCTTTTAATATCTCCCAATGGCGGGTCCACTGATGTAATTCAGAATCTAAGTACCAAGTAGTGGGGATAGGGCCCAGGGCATGTATAAACATATGGATCCACTCATCTGGGGTTAGGTCAGCCCAATTGGTTTTCCATATACGCAAATGTACACGGGGATCTCCAGGCCCCAGGAATATCTTCGTACGCACATTGGAAACGGGTGTGAATCACAGCACCATCCTATCCCGACACGTCTCCCAGTACATAAATGATTTCTTGTGGGTATCCCACCATCGGGCAGGTGTGCCGCGTAGTGCCAGATTGAGCACCCAAAATCGTCAATCCTTGGGTACCCTAGCTTCTAATTTTCTTACGAAGTCCTGGACAGTACTAGACTCATCAAAGTGGGGAAGGTCCCTTAGCTCTAAAGTGATGCAGTAGACAGTCCTTGCAATCTGAGGGCATCGTAGGGTTGAAACATCATGTAGCCGGGTCTGCCACTTCTCAAGTTCTTCATCTGTGTCAGAAAATTACTCCCTATTCTTCTCCCTGTTGAATACTCCACCTGTTGTAGGATCATCCTGGTCCTCGTCCTGTGCTATCATCCTATATATGTGATCAAGCTCCTCGTCCTCATATGCTAGTTCGATATATCGTGCACCCTCAATGGGATCCAGTGGTACTATTACATGTGTTCCATTATTCTCAAACACCATCGTGCGCTTTTTTAGATTAATGATATCTCCTACGTCGATAGCCCAGTATATCCCCAGGAGCGCAGGATAGGGGTTTTTATCTTCCACAATTTCTATGACCTCAAAGTCAGCTAGGACCTTTACTCCTGTGACATCAACCATAACCCTTGGCAACCATCCCAGAGGGATGATCTTCTGTTGATTCACCATTCACAGCTAGATGGTGGAACAATCTAATATAGGTTCCCCCATTAGTTTCCAGGTTTGTTTTGGTAAGACATTCACATCAGATCCAAGATCAAGAATAACCTAATCTATCTCATAGTCACCAAATTGTGCAGTCAAGTGCATCTCTCTCTCGGTGCACCTTTTATAGCTGTGTAATTTGTGTACTTCCTTAACCTCAGTCGTCATGCTGGGCTGAGCTGCGCAGTCCTACAGTAATACTTGAAGACTTTTTCCCGCCTATGGGCTGCGTAGGAGCTTCAAGCATGCCCTTAAAAAGGTTTCAACTTCTTCTTCTGGCAGCTGCACAAGGGCTCCCAGTGATTCCTACTTTCCGAGAGCTGGTTCTTTCTGAACAACAAGCTCCTCTCTTTCTTTCTGGGTGACCATGCTACGTGTTATTCTCCTTAGCTTCGTTTTGACTCTCTATATATTTCGTGTGGGAGTATATTGTTTGTCCTTCATCTTTGTTAGAAAAATCGGGCAGTCTTCGATTTCATGGTCCAACTATCGGCAATATTTACAGGTCTTCCTAGTGGGATTTGATCAGTCCTGGGTGAAGTGCCCTACCTCTCCATAGTTGTAACAGATCAGTTGGCCCCATCCTCATCCACCGCTTCCTCCCCACCCCCACTTCCCCGTGCAGGGGAGCTACCAATGCTCGCGGGGGATCTCGGAGAGGCAGGATCAGATTGTACCCTATAGAGGGTTACTTGATCTACCAGTAAGTCATATGTGTGGTAGTTCTACTCATTGTGTCCTATAGATCGGCAAAAAATGCACCATTGTTGCTTCAATTCACCTCTATTCATCCACAAACACTGGGTTGTATCATGCAGTCCCGCCACCTGGCCATCCTTGCACCAAAGGTCCATGCTTACTCCCTTCCCTCGTTCCATTCGTAAGCTATGTATTTCCATGTACATGGCCCTGAGCTGCTCCTGAATTTGCTGTACTCCTTCCCTTGTGTCATCCTTAGGTGCAGCTTCAAGTTTCATGGTAGCTTCCAAGGCTTTTTCTTGTCATTCAAAATTTTGATGGCCCATGGGCATACACAAGTGAGGTAGGAGCATAGCGATAAACTATTCTGTATGTTGTTTGTCATTGTACTTGAACTTGCCTTCCCGAATTTCTTTTTTTAACCCCTAATCAGCCTCCTAGACTGACTCAGATGCTCCCTTCTTGAAGTGTTTTACTTTCGATACCAGTTGGGAATAGGATTTCGGTTTCCAAAATTGTTTTTTTAGGGCATCCTTAATATTTTGAAGTGTTGCGCTCCCATTTTGAGATATGTACCGCATATACCAGTCCAACGCCCTTTCCTCAAAAGCCAAGGATAGCTGCGCTCTTTTTACAGTATCACTTACCACCCCTTGCACTGTCCATACCAAATCGGCCATGAACCAGAATCGTTCTAGGTCCTCATCGACTGCTCCTTTAAAGGTAGGTAATTTTAAGTGTGCCACCATGGGCTCCTCCGGTTTACCTTCCTGAGGTCCTAGCATCGGGGTGGCTGATAGATTTTGTGTAGGTATCGACGGACTATGGGTAGGGCGATCTTCCTCTTGCCTGTTTTGATAGTTCTCACCGTTCCGCGTTGTACCTTCGCTCATTCAGCGCTACGCTAGATCTCTGATGCTGATACCTGATCCAGTTTCTCAGATCTCTTCCGGTCCCATAAATGGAACCATTTGTTGGCTTGAGGGGTCCTGACCCAGGTTCAGTGTGCAAGATTTGCCAACAAACCCCTATACTACTGGTCCTTTCAGCAATGACCCGCTTGCGCAGGTCACAGTCTCACTCGAAGTAGTATGGGTGGGTGCTGGAACCAGGTTTCCGCACCCTGAGAAAGGAAGGGTAAGGCAAGTAGGGCTGCGTTATGTTTAGATTACCTTGTCTCTGCGTAGGGTTAAATAGGTATCCAATTGCATCCACGTGCACTAGATCTAAAATTATACTTTTCATAACATCAACACAATGTTACATAACCAGAATAGAACAGATCTAAATCCAATTCAATACACATACTTTCGCAGCATGATATAACCAGAGCGGAACATATCCAATCATTCAATATATAGACCTTCGTAGCGCAAAGACCGAAAATGGATAACATAGTAATTCATTCAATAGTACTCAAAGATTCAGATCTAATAATCCTGTGTATTCATTCATTCATCAAACTTTCCTTACAATTCCCTTCCCAGCCTACGCACACAGCAGCAGGGTCCGCACACAGTTGGACTAGGATCTCCGCACACACAGCCAGCAGGAGTCCATTCCCCAAGAACCCAAAAAAATCTCTTACACAACATATCGCTTCAATAGCTCATCAAATCCTACCTCTTACAATCCAAAATTCCTCTCTATTTATAACAATCCACCTTTAACCTTCCTATGGTCTGCAACCCATGGTTTTCGGACCCCTAGTTTACCCTTTAACCCATTACAATGCGTTCGGGGCTTTTACCCACCCGAAAACCCCCGCGCTATACTAAATATAATAAAAAATAACCAAAATGGACCAGTTTCGTAGCTTGTTAAGAGACCCCATTCCAACAATCATGGTTGCCATCAAGTCCAAAGGGGGAGATTGTTGGCAATATGATTCTTATGTCTTGATATGTTGTCCTTGATGGAAACTCTCTGTTAAAAGATGGAGTATATTTCTTCTGGAGAAGCTTAGTAGTCTATCAGAGGAAATGTGTAAAGTCCAACAGAAGATTGGTTAATATTCATATTGTAGTTCCTATACGCGGGTTTGTACATGACAAGTCATGTATACACATAGATAAGAATGATCTAAGTCGCATGTGCCTTTTTCACTCTAAAAAATATGATACCAGGAGACTTTACCATGGTATTAGCCCACAATATTGAGCGTTGTGTCGTTTATCTGATTCCGTCCAAGAATACCATCATCAGTTGTATGGTTTTGACTCATGGTATTGGTAAAGGCTAAATCTATATAAGGAGAATAATATTATAGTGCAAATGTGTGCATGTGTAAGGGCTGTCACTGAATAATTCTCTCTAAAGTATATTTGCATGGGATGAACTTTGTTTTATTGGTAGATCCGAATCTATGATGCACCCTTGGATAACATGATGAATCAAGATCTCTAGACCTGAAATGACAATGTTCCTGCATTATCTATTGAAGAGATGATTAGATCTGTGATTTGGCGCATGTTTTTTGAAGTGAAGTGAAGAAATTTGGGTAAGTTCTATAGATCTGATACATTCTGCAAAGTTAATATTTGCAGATCTATATGCTAGTTCATCTTGGTAAAAGTGTTTATATAGCCGGTTTTGTCTTAGAAAAGGCCCGTATGGAAGTCAGGGTTTTCTGTAGCTTATTGTAGAGGTTTTCTATTTATTGTTGTTGTATTTCTATTTTCTTTCAACGAAGTCTTCATGTAGATCTGGGTTGCTTGAATGTTGTATATGATGCTAAGTTGATTATGTACAAATATGATCAATGAGTGAGTAAATATGTTTTATGATATATGACTGATCAAGGGTTCTGAAATACTAAAAATATATATGACTGAAAGCTTCAGATCTAGATTTGAGACTAACCATATTCTGGAAGATTAGTATTCACATATCTATATGTAGTTTGGTCTGAAGGAAAGCACGTATACACGCGGGTTCAGTAAAGCAAAGTAGCACATGCATTTTAAGATAATGAATGTTCAGGGTTGAGTTTGATTCTGCATATTTATTCTGAAATATGGGTTATTACTGTGTTCTAGGTACAGTGATCTCACTGTTCTGATTGAAGTATTGGGTGAAGTTTATTATTTTTGTTCTTTAAGAAGATTTGTGTTGAAGTTGTGTGATCCAGTATGAAAATTAATGAAACATGGTCTGCAGTGTTTCTGAGGGTTGAAGTCTTCAGTGTGGAAGTAGAAGCTTCCTTCCTATAGAAGTTGGTGTTTTGATTAGGGGGTTGAAGCTCCCTTCCAGTAGTGGCTAGTAAACGAGATTAGGGGGTTGTAGCTCCCTTCCAGTTGCAGCTGGAAAACGAGAGAAGGTTGTAGCCTTCTGCAGGTAGATGCATGCGTACTAATATGAGTTTGCGTCAGTACAAAATTGTAAACAGTTTTCCATATAATAGATATTGTAGATAAAGATGGCAACAACGGTTGTTTTCTCCCAAATTGGGTTTCGACCTTAAATCTTGTTGTTCATGTGTGATGCTCTTATGTGATGATTTTCTGATGTTACTGCAAATATTTATTGCTTAAATAACTGATGCATAAATGATAATCTGAGTTAAATTTTTTTCCTAAAAGTTTATCTAACAATAAAGTTATCTCAGTATACACAAGTTTCTGTTGGTATATCCTCGTGCATACACATGTTGGGTTCTTTAAATTCACGTATGTGATTTAGTAAAGAAAAAATTAAAATCATCAGTAAGCTCTAAATATTGATTCACCCCCCCCCCGTCTCAGTGTTTTTCCCATCAAGATGTGATAGGTAAACCCCTCATGACATCAGGGACCTTAATCATCGTTATTTTTAAAAACGCATCTCCAAATTTATGCTCTTAAAATTTCTTTTCCGGGCAATTCTACAAACATTTTTACACGCCTTAGTCGAAAGCCATAGTATATTTTCCCAACACCCATTTAATTTTGGAAATCATCAATAATCAATCCAAATATTTAGACTCAGAACCTGGTAATTAGCTTACCTTCTTTATAATCAGACTGATAGCATTCACACCATATCTGCGTTCCATTTCATTCAATACTTTTCTTCGGCATCGACATCCAACATTGGATCATTGGTTCAATAATCTCCCTTTAAATTTCCGATAGCATAACCGAAGTCTTTATTTAAAAGGAATTCTTTTAATCCCCTTCCGATCTCGATAGAAGCCTTTCATACATCGCTTGAACGCCTTTTTAAATAGCTACTGCAATAGTACAAATATATGTTAAAACCCCGTGCCTACTCATAATACATACAGAAATATTATATACATTCTGCTCCAATCCAAATACTCCGATGCGATGTAAGTCTTCACAGTGCTCCGATCCGATTCAATCGGATCGCACATCACACAGACTTGAATACCAAAGCTCCGATTGAACCACAGTTCCGATCCATATAATCGGTGATCGGAGATTAGAGATCGCCGATCCGATGCCGATTCAGTTTGCCACCGTTCCGATCCGATTCAATCGGAAATCAGAAATCGGCAATTACAATGTGCTTTCAATATTGGTCTTCCAACTTTCCGATGCGATCCGATCGGAAATCGGAAATCGGAATGTTTACCATGTTCCACCTGTAAAATTAGTGATATATCACGGATCCTATTATTCCCAAAACTGATATATATATATATATCAATTCACCTCCGTTCAAAAGTTCTGTGAAGTCGAGATTTACCCATTTTTCTGTGTTAAAAATTTTTCAACGCATCAACTTCAATAACACCAGATTTGACTTAACACAAGAATTCAGCAGTTTAAAATAAGATCACATACACCGCAGCCATTCCAAACAATTATACAAAGTCATACAATACTCATATTCCCACCAATTGTCATTCGATGTGCACAAACCACAATTTCATTCAAAGAATGAAACAGAGTCTCGGCCTTTTTCCCTAATCACACAAGGAATTCATATAATTGCAATTACACTACGTAAAGAATCATGACTAGATCCATCAATTACACAGTCAAGCGATGATCGTGTTTCCACAATCCATCATTCGACAATGCATAAATTATAATTGCATTCATAATATTCAGAACAATAAAACAGAGCATGTGTTACACAAAATTATACAGAGAATGGTCTCTGCTATCCACAAAAACACAGTTCTTCTCTCCTTCTGAGCTTTTTCTCCACACCAAGATCTATCCTAATCTAACTTGTTCTACCCAAAACCTCACACTAACTCTAACAAATCTAATAATCTAACTCTCCCCTCTCGCCTCTCGCTCTCTCCTTTTTAAAACAAAGGAGATTACATGTATCTAAGTTAACCATCTCCTCCACATTTGGAGGAATAAATTATATTTTTAGAATTCACACCCTATCCAAATCTAAACAAACTAGACTACTTGGCTTGATCTCCATGCAGGGAGGATCACTTGCCATTTATTCCCAATTTCTGTTCTTAATTAGGCCACTCTTAACTACTTACATTTAATTGAAATTAATACACAATTAACACCCAAGTCTTCCTCCAAACTTGTATTAGCCACAACATGTGACCATTCCATCACATTGCTGGCTAGGTCTAGATGCTCCTTCCCATCAAGATGGAGTACCATTTGTGTTTGTTGATGTGTCGATTGTTTAGTTGATGTAGTGATAACTCTTACAATTTATGGTATTCATCTACAATACACATATGTTAAATATGTTTTTTTATGGAATATGTCTTCAAATCAGATGATACAAATATTCCTTTTGCAACAATGGTTCACCTTTACTGCCATTGTATTTTGTTAGCATTATTTCTAACTATGTTTACAATGTTAAGCTTCAAATTGTGCAGCATAAATGCTACTTCAGAGAGCATTTTCACTGTGATTCAAAAACAACTTTCTGATTCCCTACCAACACCACTTTTGTGAGTTTTTTTTTCCTTATCAATAATCATTTTTAAGGTTGTTTCAAATAATATGCATGTTATTCATTCATAATATGCACACACACATCATTCATATTAACGCTCCTCACTTTAACATTTGAGCTCTCCATATCAATGAAATGTGAGTGTAAAACCCATTGTGTTATGATACTACTGTGATAATAGTACTACTGCAATAATGATAACAATACCATAATGTTATTTCTCTCTAGCAATGGCTCCATTTCCATGATAATGTTGATGTTGTGCATGTTATGATAACTTCTCCGGTGTCGAGTATTTACTTCCTTCCACCAGTGATCAAATAAACTCTTTCATGTAATTTTAAGGGTCTCATTCTAAATTTTTTTTCATTCCATTAGGTCATCATGGAAAAATTTGGTCACTTAGCATATATTTAGGTCAAGCTTCAGTCTTTTCAGAAATTTCACTACTTGCTGGCTCATTTCACCACTTTTCTGAGTGTAAATCAGTTATGAGTTGTTATCATCATTTTATTCCTTTCATCATGAAATTCATTAAGTCAGAGTCTTAATTAGGTCTTAGGGTTTTCAAGTTCTATCAAATCACCATTTGCATGCATAAAAGACCAGTAACTAAGAGAGTGACAGTAAAAACATTTCATTATGAAAGTTTTATTTGTAAATTAATTTCAATTCAATTTGTAATTTCATGTTTATTAATATGTAATAATTTCTCATGGTTCCAAGAAGCTACATACTCAAGGTCCCAATCAGCCAAATAAGTCAATGTTCTAAAAATCCACAGTGTTCAAAATCCATAAAAGGATCAAATCCAAAGGTTAGGCTCAAAAGTTAAAGTGCAATGCCTAAATTTTAGTTCAAAATGAAATGTGGGTCGCAAAGCCAAATTATGAAGATTCACCAAGTATAAAAAGACATCAAAGACCAAAATGACACTCATTTGCATCCTCATGCATTGAGCTCTCAAAATCCCCAGTAAAAAATCGAATTTTGAGTGAGAAAATCAAATTGTTTTGCAAGTGTTGCGCTTTTGACAGTTAGGGCACTACGCTTCTCCTTAAGGCGCTGCAATTTTACCAGGGAGGTGCTGCACTTCTCCTCAAGGCGTTGCGCTTTTGTCAGCTTTCTCCCACAGCTCCAAATCTTCAGTGAAACTGCTCCATCCATCAAACAAGGTCTTCTTCAGTCCAATTCAAGTAGGTTACACCTCTTTTAATCCACCCTTCAGTTTATATTTTGAATTCATGGAGTAAACCCTCCTCATTTACCATTTCATGTTTTGAGTCAAGAAACCCTAGTTTTCACCATTCCAAGCCAAGGTGATTTCCCGTATACCCTATTTTACCTTCCCAAACTCTAAAAACACTCCCTTTATCCCTACATTACCTTATCGCTTACCCCCAAGTCCTATTTCCTAAACTCCTATTCGTAGACTACATTTTCCTAGGCAGTCCCACCATATCCCCGTAATAAAATTCCCTATACTATTTCCCTTATTTTTTCTATCCCTCACCAATTCCCTAATCTCCTTAACTCCCTTCCCCAATTCCATAAATTTTCCTACACTCATCCGAACTCCCTAAACCTACTATCCTACCCCTTTCCCTTCCCCTTCCCTAGGGTTTCAAAATAAGACAATTACTATGGAGGACGGAAGACATATTATGGAGGAAGAAATGAACATAGAAGAGGAGAGGAGACAACACAAAGGAGGCATGACTTTGAAGCTTGAACCATCCAACACTAGATAATTGATGGCCTCACCCATGACAATCAATTGCTTCAAACATGTGGGCTATTTTGACTTCTGTAAAATGGTCCAAAGAGTACAACATCACCCTGCTTTGACCAGAGTTTTCATCTCGAACCTCAAATACAATCAAATGAACATTGTAGGAGTAACCTTCACCATATCCAAAGATACAATTGTTGTAGCCATAGGGATACCCAATGTGGGTGAGAAGTGGTTTAAGGCCAAAGATATAGATACCCGACATTATGAACCATTTCTTAAGCCAAGGTACAAAAATGATAAAATGAAAGTCTTTCCTTGCAGCCACCTACTTGATAGATTTTCTCCAATGATGAAGATCATCACGAATTATTTCACATGAGAGGGCAGATTCTCCAAACTATATGCCTATCATACTAGACTGATCATGTATTTCACAAGGGTGAAATTGCTCAATATCCCTCACTATTTGTACAGGAGTATTGATAAAATTTCATACCTAGTGCAAAATGGAGAGTATCAACATCATATGAACAACCTGTTTCATCACTCTCTAATCAAAATAATTGTCCTTCATCATCTCAATCTACTAAATATTGCATGGGAGACATTTATTGAGAATGATGCCTTCAATACTCCACCACCTCAGCCTACTAGACCAATTCCATTACTAGCTTCAGTGTCTCGAAGACAAACAAGGTCATATAGCAAGGCTATAGTAAAAGAGGTCAAAGAAGTAAAAAATGTCAAAACCTACCAGAGGGGACATAGGCAAGTGTTTTATCCACATATTATGGAAGGGGCCTTGCCTTCTTGCAATATCCCAAAATGGGAACGGCTACACTATTGGGAATAATCTGAGTTATTACCAATGTGGAGCTTCAAAAAATCATGAGCATGGAAATGTTGAGAAGCTCATTCTATGTCTAATAACATCGTACCAGCAGATGAGATAACCTCAACAACAAGATGATCTATATTCTCCTTCCTGAGTGGGGAAAAGCAGCAATATAGAGCATAAAAAAGTTGTCTTCAGAAAATAACGCTATAAAAGTGAGAAATGGGACTTGGATCCCTTAGAAGACATGATATACAACTCACATGCAGAATTTGAGTTGAAAAAAATCACTCTAGCTCATATAAACAGATCTCCCAAGTTTATGTAGCTAAAATTAGCCAAAACCAAATAGCCTAGCTCATGTAGAAACTATTGAAGCAAGGAATGCGTTATTATAATGAGGGTTTATACAGAAAATGAATAAAGAAGTCTGATATATAATTTATATTAATCATACAACAAAGAAATGGAGGTTCCTCTTATTCAGCAGAAACAAGACACTCGGCAAAGGTTTCCGGAAAAATGCATGCATAACAAACAGTACTGCAGAAAATAGCGCAATTACTGCATATTTTTATTATACATGGCTGAATATGACATAAGATAATAGAATAATAGAAATAAATGACCCTAGGCCTCTTATTAGCACTCCAGGAGGGAAATAAGCACCTCCTCCTCAAAGACTAGCATAAAATCAAAGGGTGCAACCCTACTATTTTTGCCCTTGCATAAAGGACGCAATTTTCTGATGGAGACTGCACTATGTCTGAATGTGGATGAATGGCCCCAAGCCAAATGCTGAAATGAAGCTCAAATCACTCCCCTCTAATCCCTTAAGCAAGCTGATCCAAAGAGAGGATGGAATTACCCCACAGGAATTCCTTGCACTAAGCAGTGCAGCAACTCCGGCTAAACAGCTGAAGCATGCAAGTGATCACAAGACCGAAATAGATGAATACATGAATTAATTCCCTTTGATTATATGCCTTCCTTTTATCTTTGGTGAGCCTCCTCACCTCGGACCCCACACAATGTTGAGGTGACTTCCTCATGAAGCTTCCTCTTTCAAAACTGCGCTGCCCTAGCTAGCTTCCCTCCTCTTTGTGACAACACTGTTGACTTGGTCAACTGGAACTAATCCACCTACAATGCCTCTTTTCACACTAAGGGATCTTCAATCCAGTTCTCATATGTGTGTCTAGGCTGATCCTTGTTCACATTGAGCTAGTTTACTTGAGTGATTTCTTCCTTCTCAAGAATGGGTGTTGACTTAGTCAAACTTGACTATGTCTCCCTCTAATTTTCCCTTGTTGACACTTGGAAGTGTAAAACCAGCTCCTAAGGTGATCTCCTTCCTCACTAAGGTGGAATTTATTCATATTTTTATTTTTCATGGGCTTCCTTACCCATTTATTCCTCTCCTAGGTGAAAGTAGCAAAGTCTAATATTCCAAATTGCTGTGTGCAAATTTTGGAATATTACAGTCCTCCCCTCCCAAATGTTGCTTTTCCTTAAGAAACTGCAAGGATAAGACTGAAGAGCATGCTCTTCTCCCCTGTAGAAACTTCATAAGATAAAATCCTCCAAGGATCAAGGTGCTCCATAATCAATATATCTCCAAGTTGCCCCTTCCAAGTGTGTAAGCTATATAAATAGATGACATTATGTGGCAGTAGAACATCCATGGAAGTAATAATGAGTGGTTTGAAGCATGAGGGCTGATACATATTGGGAATCATCATCCCCATTTGAATCTCTCCTCCCTAAGCTATCAACCAAGAAAAACGAGTCACCCTCCAAAATGGTAACTCATACAAATCTTTCTCCACCTGAAGCTCTGACAAAGTAGGTGGGCTGAAATCCTGGTCATGGTAGACATAGTAGCCTACCCCACGCTACTTTCCTCTCCACTTAAGACAAGTGTAAAGGATTTGATGATCTTGGGCTGCCATCATGTTGCCCTCAAATGGCAAGAAGGAAGCTAGACCTCCAAAGGTCCCTCTCCCAACGTTGTCCATCAAGTTGGCCCAAACCATCTCATACATGATGGACAAGAAATTACCACCATATGGCATTCCATCCATCTCATGGCCCTCCTCATTAAGAAAAAAAGATGTTGCTATAGAGGCCATATCTCCTCCCATGCTCCCCTTAGAGCATGCAATGCAGAAAATGCGGGGATGCTCCTCCCCCAAGAACACATCCAGTCTATGTGTTCCTCCTCCAATCATGCTCCTCATATAGGTAAGAATAATATCAGCAGGTAGGATCATGATTAGCATCATAATGAGAGAAATACTGAAGTTTATATGTGAGGCTGGAAGATACCAACAGTCTCCCAAGTGGTCACAGCACAGTCTTCCCCACTGCAGCTTCAGATAAGAGCATGGCAAGTTGTTTCTTGATAGATGGCTAGTTGTGTAAGTCACCACATCTACCAGCAAGTAGTAAATGCCCGAGTGTATCAGTGGAGCATACAATAAGTGACAAAAAAATTGCCCCAAATCATACAATAGGTGGTTGTCTCCATCATAATAGCCGTCCAAAAATGGTCCATGGAGCCTAAAGATAAATTTGTCCCTTTGTAGAGCAATCCACTGCAAGGACATGGTAAGAGTATAAAAATATAGTGTTGAACAATTAATAAGTGCAACAACAGAGTTCTTACCATGTGATGGAAGCAAGATGGTGACAAGATCCATAGATGAATCCTCCATAGTGGTATGGCATACCCATCTAAAGAAGAATGGAGCACATGCTCCATGTAGATCCTCCTTTTTATGACTGGACACCCAAGTCAAGGAGAACATACCACAATAACTGATGACTCCATCCACCACTCTCTCAATATCACCTCCTCTATGCCCACCAAGTGCATCGAATATGAAGTGATCCTGGGAACACCTCATCAACAAGCTCATCCTCCAAAGTGACAACGTTGCTGGCTTATGAAAATAGGCTCCTACCAACTCATAAATCCAATCTCTGACATGTTTAATGTCAAATACCCCTCTCATAATGTTTCCATCTCCTCCCATTGCAACATCATGCAAAGTGTGAGAGCAACTCTGTCCTTTCTCTCTCCCAACCCTCCAAAGAAACAAATGTCTTTGTTGCCCTTACATTCCTCTATCATACAACCCATGTGGTGAAAATATCACATCATCATAATGCTTCCACACTCCTTGCCATATGATGCAAATACCCTGCCAAGTACTCTCCTCCCACCTACCCTTAGAAAAAGGATATGTTTCATGATGGCCAAACTCTCTCAAGAGTAGCTAGCGCAGTTTTGCCTCTTGTTGCCCTGTGTCATAGATTTGCAAGTAGCTCTCCAACTTCTTGCTCTCTATCCACATCCACTTGTCCACCGATGAATGCCTTCTACCATTCTCCATCTTGGTACTCTTCGAAAGAATATTATCATCCCCCCATATCATATTCTTCTCCTTGCATTCCATGGGATGCTGAAATGATACACCTTGGAGACCTCCTAGAGAAGATTTCTCACCAATGATCATTTTGAACCCATAAGGATCCAAAGGGGCTGAAACCAAATCCTCCTTGCTGCTACCTCTTGACAACGCTATAACCCTCCTCCAGGGTGTCTTGGCTATCTCATGTCTCAATTCCCGAATGAACATTTGACTCTACATGAATTTGTTTGGGGCAAAGTTCATGTCACCCTCCAATCATTCATACTCCAATCTCAAGGGTTGTGTGTAACTAATCAAGGATCCATGAGAATGATGGTTCCTTTGTTTCTTGAACCATTCAAGGTTGCACAATGTAGTGCAATCTTGCCGCTCTACCTTAGCAACAATGTTTGATCTTGGGCCATATGAAAGCATATTTCCACCACTCTTAGAAATATTTGCTGCAATAAGTAAAAATGGAAATCTTCCCATACCTTGGTGAGATGTGGGAACCTCTTGTAGAGCTACAAAGGCTCCTCCCTCCAATGTAATGGCTACCCCAACTGCTGATGTAAAAAGATGCTCTTCCAAGGCTGTGACAACGCTAGTACTTGTATCTTCCCATGGTGGTCTGGATCCTTTCTCCTCTGATCTCTCTCCATCAAAAGTTCTGATCATCTCTTGAGTGAACTAAGAAAAATAAGTCATTCTTGTGTGGTTCAAGTGACTACACCACCGAGCATTGGCTTTACCCTCCAGGTGCAGCGCTGCAACTTCTGCTGCCTCCCTTTCTCCCACTCGATGAAGTAGGAAGAATGCCTCAAGCTTCCTTGCCCAAGCTCTTGCTGTAATTGACCCCTAAAATTTACAAAATAAGAATCTATTTCCTTTAATCTCTCCTTTGTTGCAAGGTCTTCTTTCTTCTCTCAGTTGAATGAACTGAGGAAAATTTAGGGTCTCTTTGGAAGCCCTAGGTTGGAACTTGTATTCTGTCAAATACCCACTAATAATTTCATGCTCTAAGTGGTATCCTTACTCTCCACTTCCTCTTTGAGAGCATAAATTGCATGCATCCTCTTCTACTTCTTGAAACCTTCTAGATGTCTCACTACAACTCTCTGCTCCTTGAAACCCTTTTGGAGTTTCAACGCATTTCTCTTCTTCTTTCTTCTTGGATCTGAAAATGGATGAGAGTAATATCATCCTCTCCACCTTTTTTTTCTCCTCTCCATATTATATTATAAACTAGATCTAAAATCCACAGGCTGAGCCAAGATGGCAGCTTTGATACCACTGTAATATCCCAAAATGGGAACAACTACACTATTGGGAATAACATGAGTTATTACCAATGTGGAGCTTCAGTAAATCATGAGAATGGAAATTTAGATCAGCTCATTAGATTTCCAATAATATCATACCAGCAGATGAGAGAACCTCAACAACAAGATGATCTATATTCTCCTTCTCGGGTGGGGAAAAGTAGCAATATAGAGCATAAAACAGTTGTCTTCAGAAAATAACGCTATAAAAGTGAGAAATTAGACTTGGATCCCTTATAATACATGATATAAAACTCACATTCAGAATTTTAGGTGAAACAAATCACTCTAGCTCATATAAATAGATATCCCAAGTTTATGCAGCTAAAATAAGCCAAAACCCCATAGCCTAGCTCATGTAGCAACTATTGAAGCAAGGAATGCATTATTCTAATGATTTTTTCTATAGAAAATGAAGAAATAAGTTTGATATAGAGTTTATATTAATCATACAACAAATAAATGGAGGTTTAACCTCTTATACAGTAGAAACAAGACACCCGGCAAAGGTTTCTGGAAAAATGCATGAATAAGAAACAGTACTACAGAAAATAATGTAGTTACTGCATCTTTGTATTATACATGGCTGAATATGACATGAGATAACAAAATAATACAAATAAATGGCCCTAGGCCTCTTATTAGCACTCCAAGAGGGAAATAAGCACCTCCTCCTCAAAGACTAGCATAAAATCAAAGGGTGCAACCCTCGTGCTGCTGCCTCTACATAAAGGACACAGTTTTCTGAAGGAAAATATGTTGTGGCTAAATGTGGATGAATGGTCCCAAGCCAAATGCTGAAATGAATCTCAAATCACTCCCCTTTGATCCATTAAGAAAGCTAATCCAAAGAGAGGATGGAATTCCCATACATGAATTCCTTGCACTAAGCAGTGTAGCAACTTCGGCTAATCAACTGAAGCATGCAAGTGGTCACAAGACCAAAATAGCTGAACACATGAATGAATTCCTTTTGATGCTATGCCTTCCTTTTATGTTTGGTGAGCCTCCTCACCCCGGACCCCACACAATGTTGAGGTGACTTCCTCATGAAGCTTCCTCTTTCAAAACTGCAATGCCCTAGCTAGCTTCCCTCCTCTTTGTGACAACACTGTTGACTTGGTCAACTGGAACTAATCCACCTGCAATGCCTCTTTTCACACTAAGGGATCTTCAATGCAGTTCTCATATGTGTGTCTAGGCTGATCCTTGTTCACATTGAGCTAGTTTACTTAAGTGATTTCTTCCTTCTCAAGAATGGGTGTTGACTTAGTCAAAATTGATTATGTCTCCCTCTAATTTTCCCTTCTTCACACTTGGAAGTGTAAAGACAACTCCTAAGGTGATATCCTTCCTCAATAAGGTGGAATTTATTCATATTTTTATTTTTCATGGGCTTCCTTACCCATTTATTCCTCTCCTAGGTGAAAGTAGCAAAATCTAATATTCCAAATTGTTGTGTGCAAATTTTGGAATATTACACTTCATCAGCAAAGCAGGTACACCAGGATGAACAACAAGAAGAGACAGTTGTCCATGAAGAGGAAGACCTTCAGGAAGAAAGATACTTTCAGTTGATGGATTTGGATGATCAAGATGATCATGAGGCCTCAAAGTTGATCATCAAAGAGAAGGATGCCATGATCAAAGAATTGCAGGACAGCATGGCAAGAGCTCAATTTATCATATCATTCCTAGAACAAGAGAATAAGCAGCTGAAAGATAAGAAGGTACTCATGGAGCTAGAGCTACTAAAATATAGAAGAAAAGACACCAAGGGTAAATAAATAATGGCACTTTATGATTATGACCATGATGAAACTCAAAACATCAAATCAAGATAAAAAACAAGAGGTCTTAAGAGAGCTCTACAACAACGAAAACATGAGGTAGAGAAACTTAGTTTTGAAGAAAGGATTGGCAAGGAAGTTGAAGATGATAGAGAGGTATGGTTAGATAGGGTAAATCTCCAATGTGAGAAGCTCGTCCACAAGGAAAACAAATATAATGGAATGCTCAGATACATGTCTAACAGGTACATCACTAGGAACAAGATCTACAATGTCAAAACTCAAGTAGTTGAAGGAGAAATAAAAGAAAACCCTAAACAAGAAAAGGAGGAAGATAAAATTTAGATCCTTGTTAATGCTTCCATGATTTCTTGAGGTGCATCATTAGCTTTTCATATACCCAATTTGAAGGTTTTTGGGTGATTTTTTTCAATTTTGTGCATTTTGACAAATTTTGACAAGTTTTCAGCACAATCCACTTATCAAAAGCGCAACACCTAGGGAGTTTTGCTTCTTCTAGGAGCCTCCAAATGACAACTTACCACCATCATTGGATTTATAGGACCTTATAAATCAAATTTTGACTATTTTCACACCAAAATTGGACATTTCAGCAGGGAGAAATGGCCAAAAACACCCAAGACATCACCTTTCTGCCTCATTTTTCAGGTTGGCGCTGCGCTTTTGACTAGTGTTGGGATATTTGACTTTTGAGGGCCTTAAATACATAATTTTCAGAACTTAAGGGAATTTTTGTAAGCTAGACAAGAGAATATTTCAAATGAGCTATCTCAGGCTCAATTTGCACTTTAGGAAGGCCTCTGAAAGTAGCCTTGAAGTTGGCAATGTGCTTTTGCTTCAAGCATTGTGCTTTTGCCAGTTGCTTAATATTTTCAAATTTTTCCAGGTTTCTCAGTTGGTGATAGAATTTTTGAGTTTTTACTGATGTAATTCAGCCTTGTAAATTTAATTCTGACCTAAATAGTTACTAGAGGGTAGATACATTAGGTAAAACTGGATTTTTGGATAAATGAATCAGTATCACCAAATTTAGGGATGGGTTTGTTGACCTTGCTAGTCTTTAAGTTTCTAGTTGGGAACTTTGTGGATTAGCTCCACAAGTCAAGGATTCTACCCCTAGGCTAGGAAGAATCAATTTTCGTCTATATTATTCACTTCTTTTCTCATAGCAAGGGTTGGATGTTGTTGGATTAATCTTGGAACACTTTTTGTAATCAGACTTTTGGCTAATAATAACAGACTGAGTTGCAACTATATTGATGGAATTCACGTGGTAAATGATTTGGTAGTGTTTCCTCTCTTTTTATGAAAATTTATGAATGTATTGTAGTTCATATTAATTCCATTTCTAAATGTAAATGTTTCCTAAGTCAGAAAGACATAATTCACTAAGTTTATACTCTATTTTGGAGGGATACTTACAATTTCTTTCATTTTATTCTTAGTAGAAAATAATTCATAGCTCTTATGCTATTTTCTCGAAAACCTATTAGTCTAAACCATCTCATCAGATACCTTCTTGTGTTGATTTTTTTACCCACCTTTCTCCATTAGATCCCTGCAATTCTTATCCTTGTTTCCCCTGAACTAATTTCTTCCCTGACCTATTCACCATCCAGCACCTCAAACTTTCAATCAACCAAACCCCTATGCTAATATACCTAGCCTAATATCTCATTGATCCAGTCATATTGATTGAGATCCATTGGGGAGAGCCCTCTCCTACCTAGTAGAGCTAGCTACTTGGAAAAATATTGGTTTGTGGTTACCTTTGTTGGTCTATTCTCAGGCTTAGAGATTTGGTGGAGTGATAACAATAACCATTGACACATTTTAATCATGTTACAATAATGCTGTATGGTCAAAATCAAATATATATATATATATATATATATATATATATATATATATTTGGAAACCGATGCATGCATGATGAGAAAATCACATAACACAAAAAAATGTAACAACTAGCTTTGACAATATAAAAGAGAATATTATGATAGAGATACGTAACGTTCCATTCTACCACTGAATGCCAATAGTTCTATTGATTGCAACTCCGGTAAGAATACAAATCTTAGCTATCTTGGTAGCAACTCCAACATAAATATCTCTTTGGATAACTACAACTCCATAAGAAATTAAAATGATAAAGATATCGTCAAAACCACCACTAGAAACCACCAATTCAAACTTTGACATTCCACTGCATTGAAATTTTCTTTTGACTACAATATCAATATCTGCAATTCTCCAAATAACTGCAGCTCTGTCGTTTCTCCTATAATCCGCAGGCATATTTGTGGCATATCTGTAGTAAATTTGTAAACAAGATTTCCATCTCTCTTTTAACATATGTGTCGGTCTTTGGAATCTAAACATGAAGAAGGTACCCTGGGTCCATGCCTCTATCACTGATGGTGATGAGTTTGAACCATATGTATCTAAATAATATAGATATAAATATATGGTCTGGTACGGGATCTCGTTGCTCTTCGTCCAATCTATGGTATGGTTTGTGTTTTACTCATTTATTTCTCAGATATCGAGGGTACAATGAAAGAAACCGATGAGCATTCCATCCAGGTATGATCTCCATTTTCATCTACATATTCAATATCGCCATGCCTCTAAGGTTTCCATACTTACTACAATAATATATTTATTAACTGATTCTGCAAGGTGAGTATGGTGCGAAAGGCATAAAAACTACTTGAGATGAAATTTTCAAGGGCTATGTTCCTGAAGTAGCATAGTGAATATAGCTTGGCATAGATAGCAACAGTGTAGTGCTATCCACACAAAGGTTTCGATGCAATTCTGTGCACACAACATTTTCCATGCATAGGTCAACTAATGGTGATTCATTGAAACTAAGAAATCTAGCCACTGCTACAAATGAAAGTTTTACATAAAGCTTAACAAATTTCTCATACATCTGTTGTTGATAATACGTATAAGCTAGTGCCATCTTAGACCGAAAATTTCTACCTTCTGAGAAAAATGATGATACGAAAAAAAACCTTTGCATCACTCTACTCGACCCCGCTTCCAATCCCATATAAATAACCCAGTGTGGATTGGTCATGTGCATAACCACTATCTGCAGCAAGATGAAGATATGATATGGCTTCTTTCATGAGTTTCGTCTAACCCTCACTGACTGCAAACACCATTTTATTCCCAGCAGATATATGCAACCCCTCCTCTATTGATGAAATATTCTCCCAGCTCAGAGTTTACTCCAAAATATTTCTCCATGAATTGAGATCAAGATCATCCACTGATTTTCCTTCCATATCCCTGAACTCATCCCATTCATCCGAGTCCTCCTTTATTCCAACAAGATTTAACCTTCAACCCCTAATTCTCCATGGGAACCTTTGTTCACTTGCTTGTATTCTAAAATAAATAAATCTGGGGCCCAGATGCAATAATTGAGGTAATGGTCAGCATAAACATACACAGTATCTTTAGAACCCTTGAACAACTCAGTGGTCCCATATCTGTCATAACACAAAACAAAATCTTCAATTGGGATATTTTTTTTCTTAAATATCAGACAACCCCTGAATTTCTGATTGCTCTCACCGAATCGGTGGTTGCCTAATTCAGGATTAGATAAAATACAATCTTTACCAGCATTCTTTAAAAACCTGCCAGGTTACGGTTCATTTAACAAGCTTGGCTTCCATTGGGATGTCGCCTGAGGATTTTATATCAATTCTAAATCAGTTCTTTCAAACAATCTATTTCTCTTAATTTTAGTGGGCGACTGACGAAAATTTTAATGAATTCAATAAGAACACATGAAATGAAAATGCATCATGAAAATCGGTCTCCCTCCACAAGAGTGCATACTTGACTAATTATCTAAACAAAGACTATTGAAGAAACACCAGGAACTCTGACACTGCTGGGTTGCATGGCATATTTGATTAGTTATTGTGTCTGTTAGTTTGTTAGAAAAGGTGAGAAGATAATATAGCGCACCAATAAATTAGACTGTGATACCAATTTATTCGATGCCATAGTTCTGACACCTCTACACCACAATGTTTTGCACCTCTTTCTGATACCATTCCAATTTTAGCAATCCCATACACCATGTGTTTTATTAGTGTAGTGACAATAATTCCATTTCATACTGCAACCACCTAATAGTAGATAATGCATGAGTTTCATTATCTGTTTGTCACTATTTCTGGCACTACTCGCATTAATTATCATGCGTTAACATTTTTCTTTCCTTCAACCTGTGTAACGCATAATTCCATTCTGCCCAGTTTTATAGGTAACGCTAAAAAATTCAGCGAATACTATTGCAACCACTAGACTAATATTTAATGTTAAAATTTCATCGGGATCGCCCATTTTACTCATTGATGACACTTTTCCACTTCCTCGTTTATATGCCTCCTCATACATTGAATGATTTCACAGGCTTGAGGTCTGCTTTTTAGGCCTTAGAAATGGGGATTATACATTATGTGGATTTTCATATATATATTTCATCTGGATAAGTGTTGATGCATCTCTTCATGGATTTTATTGCAGCCATTTGATTTCTGTACAATTCAAATATGAATCCAATGAGAATAGTATTGCTTCAGTGCAATATACTTCCTTTTTTTTCTTTTCAATTCTTCATCATTTAATGCACCTTCTTTCACAACCACGACACGTATGAATTGTGCATACCAAGTTGGAGGATTCATAGAAATATGGTTTCAAACCTTTGATGGATTCATGTGCACTATGTACAACTGGATCTTTCTGATGCTTCTTTGTATAAATTTCATTTTGTAGAAAAACTACTCTCTCATAGTTTCTCTGAATAGAGCCAAGATGTTTCTTTTTAAATCAACTTCCAAGATAGGAATGCAAATTTAGACCTCCTCAAATGGTCCTGTTTTCAAGTGACTTTTATCGACAATAACAATCATATCTATCAATACATACTAGGGATTACTTTCTCCTTGAAATGGTGTTGTCTTAACATAATATTGACTATTTTGGATGGTCTATACAAAGTATCTCAATATTGTGTCGAATTCCCTTCCCGAAGCTTTAAATATTGATTTTGTAAAGTACAATACATTTCTCTCCCTTTATGTAGAGAGATGATTTCCCAATTATATGGTGTTTCTTAAATATTCAAGAGATTCATCTTTTCCTTTATTCAACAACTTCCCCTGAGATCAAGCTAGGTCACTAGTTGTTCTTTTTTTTTCCTCTTCCACACTTTAGTATGCTTCTTTCTACTATATTTTTTTCCTTTTGTCACATTGTTTGGTTTTATTGTAGTGTAAATATTTTTTCTGGGCTTCTTTAGGGTATGTGATAGATTGCAGTCTTTGGCCTTGTGTCCAAGGTTACTACACACATAAAATTTTGTATCACCAAGAAATGTAGGAAATCGTTTTCTCCTTCTTGAGTTCACGCATTTCTTTGTGTATAATTCCATTCAAGTGCTTTATGACCAAATTCATTGCATAGATAAAAATAACCAAAAACATAATAGTTTGAAGGTTTCTGTGGTGTGAGTTTTGAGTTGGGGAATTCAAAATATCCATAGTATCCATTTTTACGTCTATGTTTTAGGTCTAAACCAGGACCCATCATTAGGACAAAATGGACATTCTTTCTTACTTCTTATCTATGAGCCGGCTGCATTCTTGCAAAATGGACATTCTTTGTTTCCTTTTTTTGTTCTTGGTTTTGTTGCTTGTTTGTGTTAGCTTCATTAAAAATGATGTTGTAGCTGGCATCTTCTCCTGTATGTAGTTTTAGGGCTAATCCATTATCCTTTATGGATATTTATTTTGGGTTCTTTATGAATACAACCTCATATTCTAACTACTTACACAACATGTTATTTCCAACTAACTCTCTTCTAATTGAAATAATCTCGTATTCTAATCTTTCACATTGTACCTCTCTCTCCCTTAGTTGAATATTCATTATCTCTTCTATTATTCTTGCCTCTTAAAGTTGGGTCCTTATATTAACAATTTCTTCCTTGTACTGATGCTCTCTCTCATCACATATATGCACTAATTTATTCAAATATTTTTTTTCATTCATCAATCTCCCTATTTCAATAAAAACAAGGTCAAGTTTTCCTTGTTCTTCAACTATAATTTCTTCATGGAAATCACATCCATTCATACTAGAAGGTACCTCATTTGATTGAAACTTTTCCTTTGAAAGGGGTATTTCTTCTTCTTGTTTATATTATTGTTCTTAACAATGTAACCACTAGTGTCTCCTTCATGCATAAGATGCAATCTATTCCATATTTCTTTTGGATAAGTTAAATCCATTACTGTATCAAGATCCTTGTTATGAAGACTGTTATACATTACACATTATTCCTTGGAATTCCATTGTTGTTTTTGAAAAGAGGGAGATTATTTGCATTAACCATCTCATACAAGTTTCCATACACTAGGTCCATAAGCCATTAAATATGTTTTAACCTTATCTCTCCATTCATGAAATCTTGTTGAACTCAACACAGGCACACTTTTATAGTCCATGACTCAACCAAATCTCCTTCAAGCTATTAGGCTTACACCAAAGGAACTTAGCTCTGATACTAATTGATGAACCCTTGACTAAACTAAGAAGGGGGTGAATCAGTTTAGTCCATTCATGGACATTACAATTCCTTTCATTAAAATCATTAACAAAACCATTACTTGAGTTGTTTAATACATAAGGATCAACAAACTGAATATGTGAACAACAAGTAATAAGTATTCTAGCACATCACATCAACACATAATAATAATGCACATGGAAACTGGATATAAGTGGAAACCCATAAGGGAGAAAACCATGATTTTATTATTGTTGTGATGCAAAGTAAAGCTCCTACTCCTTATTACATCTGATTTTCTATAGGCTCCAAACTATAGGAGGCTGCTACCTCAAATTTATGCAAGCTACAACATGCAAGGAAGCTCTAACTTCCATGTGTTTTCTGCAGGCTACCACCCATAGGAGGCTTCTACCTCAACCAACTCCAACTAAATTTTTTATCAAGACACAACTTGAAAGGAGACCACAATCCCCTCACACATGATGAAAAAAATATGCTGATTTACCTGGTTATTAACTCCATATGTGTATAGTATCTCAATCAGCTCTCTCACATTCTCCAACTCTCTAACCTATTTATGCACTCTAAAATGACATCTTTTATAGATAAGGTTTGGTGGTTGTTTGTATTCCACATAGGAATATGAAAGAGAATAGTCTTAACTTTTTTCCTTCCACTCATTCGTTTCCACACACTTTATATATTGAATATTAGTCCACAAAATACATAAATAATCCAATAATAATTTCAGCCACATGTAATGATTGAATGGATCAACTTAATGCCAACATAAATTAACAATTTATATCAGTAATGTATTACAATAATTCAGCTTAATGCATCTTTGTCTTTTCCTTGGAGTCTTGCCTTTTCCTTAGAGGCTTGCCTTTGCATCACAACAATTTAGCTTAATCAACAATTTCACATTATTACAATTTATTCAATGTAGCAGTTTCAATGGACTTTTGTCTTCTTTGCCTTGTTTTTCATTTACACCCTTTGCTGATCGTGATCTGCAAGGATAAGGATGCAAAAAAAGAGCCAAAGCCAACCATGACGGGTGAAACCATTGACCTAGAGAAGGATACATAGGATAAATATGGAAATGGTGTCGGGGAAACTGCGACACATACATGTTCGAAAAGAGGGACTAAGAGAGGATCTCAGGCCTCATCGGACGTGCACAAAAAGAGGAAGGGATAGAAAAAACAGGGACAAATGCCCTGGAACTTAAGAATATGACCTGAATGAAATTGAAAACAACATCAAAGTTGCGACTAAGGATCTCTGGACCGATGTGGAATCCCAATACAAATCGTTCCTTGAGGGTATGCATCATGGTCTGCAGGAGATCTGCGTACAGACGAACTCGATTCAAGCGAGCATGCAGTGACCATGTAGAAAGCGAGTGTGCAACAAGTTGAAAAACATAGCATGCAACCCCTCAACACTATTGCACTAGTAGACAGTCGGGTATTCCATGTCCTGGGGCCTTTAGTTATAGTCAAACAACTTGAGTTGCACGCCAACATGCAAGCCTACACTGTGGTAGGAATGGACGTGACCATGCTTCTCTATGAAAAAGTTCATGATATTCACAATATGATTGTGGATGAGATGCAGTACCAAGAGGTCTATGCCTTAAAGTTAATTACAGGGAATCAATAGTATTTGAGCACAATGAAGAAGGACTAGCAGAATGTATAAGAAGCTCGTACGACTGCCGAAAATTAGCGCACTGCACTGGAATCCATGATCAACCAATTGTGCAGTGACCTGCCCAAAGTTTCAGTACTTACCACTATTGGACCTATAGTCAACTTAGAAAGCTTGGTAACCACACTAAAGGCCTCATGGTTGTAAATCACAACAGTCCACACTAAGCTAGAGAAAAATATCGTAGACCTTCAGATGAAGCTGTAGCCAGTGACACTTCCATAGGTGTGCTACGAGCGCCCCACAGTTGTGTAGGAGTCAACTGATAGCATCACTGATGTCATGGATTCTTGAAGTAAGCTACATGAATATGCCATGGGCCTTTGGAAATCCGTCCAAGATGATCCTGTCATCCAGTAGTTGAAGGCAGACTTGCAGGCCAAATAGCAACAATTTGATGAAATTCGGGTCATTGTGCCAACCCTCGTGCCCCTCAACAATTCACCCAATTACACGAGATTATGGCCATTCAGATGGAAATAAACACACTGCATCATAGATAACACTTTTTGGGCGTGCCAATGAAGCCATGGGCAGATGAAGCCTTGAAGCTCTCATAAACTATTTATGGATCTCTCAAAACTATGTAGTAGACACAACACAACATTAACTTGGTAGCCGAAGGACCAACCACAAAAAAATGGTAGAAGAAGCGCAAAGCACTGCAACATAGAGTGTCAAAGTCCTCTTTCCATTTCAACATTCTGTGTAGGTGCTCAAAGACAAAATGAATGCAGTTGGACCAGAGTGACTCAGGACAAGTCACTAGATTGTGTTAGGGGCCTGTTGGAGTAAGGTCCCCTGGGGTAAAGAAATTTTGAGTATTTTTGGGTTAATTTATGTTTATATGCATTGAACGCTGATGTAAAAGGGGCTTTGGGGTGGGTCAAAGTCCCTTGATGATTGTAACGGGTAAAAGGGAAAACCGTGAGTCTCAAACCATGGTTTGAGACCATGGTATGTGCGTGTTTGGAAAGATATAAATATGTAAGAGTCGAGAAGGATAGATATCAATAGATCGATAGATGTTTAAGCTTATGAATGTTTTTATCTAAGTTTTGGGTCGATCTAGGTAGAAAGGATCCTATTGGTTGTGTGCACGGAGACCTAGTCCTGATTTGTGTGCACAGACGTTGTTGTTGTGTGCGCAGAAGGGAAAGATTGTACTGAATTGAATATCTCTTAATAAAGAAGGAAATTTTGGAAAACTTAGACTTTTATGTGGTTAATTGTCTTATATTTTCTATGTGTTTCTCGCTGCAATTATAGATTTGAATTTTTGCTATTAAATTTGTATCTATTGCAGTAAATAGTAAATTAGATGCATCTGTGAGCAAGTATTATCCCACTTTAATTGTTAGATATGAATTGAGCAATTCTATATTGAAGTAAGCATTGGTTCTAATTGTGTGAGGGTTAAGTCCATTTATTTAGTTGTGGGACATTTCTTTTCTATTTAAGGGTTTATCTGCAAGTAGATCTGGTTTCTGCGAAGGGCTAGATCTAATTGAAAATTTTAATATGTGACACATATCCATTAATTCTTAGTTGTTAAGGGTTTTATCTACCTTAGACTTGGTTCCTTGGGAAGTTTAGCGCAAAAAGATAAGAATTTGGTAAGGGTAAACCACTCATCAAACACTCCCTCAAGGTGCGAAAACCTGGTTCCAACACGCCCCCCATTCTGCTTCGAGTGAGAATTTGGTCTTTGCAAGAAGATCATTGCCAAAAGGGCCAGTAGTTGGAGGGTTTTATTGGTTGTGTAGAAAATTTCGAACTTGGGCCAGGACCCCTTTAGCCAACGTCACTGCATGAGTAGTTCTTGTATCTAGGACACACTATAGAATGAGCACACCTGAGTTGATGGCACTAAAGTTATAGTTGAAATAAATGTTGGAAAAAGGATATATTTAAACCAATTTGTTTCCATAGGGAGATCCAACATTGTCTATGAAGAAAAAATATTGTACCCTTAGGTTGTGTATTGATTACATACATATGAATAAAGTGAATATGAAAAATGAGTATTCATTGCCTAGGATTGTTGATCTGTTTGACCAGTTGAGAAGAGCCACAATGTTTTTAAAATTAGATATGAGATTAGGGTATCATAAGGCTTGTATAAAGGATGATAATATACACAATACTACATTCAATACCAGATATGGACAGGTAGTGTTGCCATTTGACTTGACAAATGCACTAGCCAAATTTATGTGCCTTACAAATAAATTTCTTAGAAAATAATTCGATAGTTTTGTGCTCATTTTTATTGATGGAATTCTAGTATATTTGGGGCTAAAGAGGAGCATGAAGAGAACCTCAAGTTTGTGTTACAAGTGTTACAAATAATCAACTATATGCTAAATTTAGTAAATGAAACTTATTCCAATTGCAAGTGCACTGCTTGGGTCATGTTATCTCATAAGAGGGAGTGTCAATTGACCCTGAAAAAGATCAAGGCCATACTAGAGTAACCTATTCCCTATAATGTAATATAAACAAGATATTTTATGGTGCTAGTAGGATATTACATGAAATTGATTCACAGATTCACAACATTTCAAAATAAGGGAGTGAGATTCCATTGGACATTAGAGTGTGCATGCATCTTTGAATAGTTGAAGAACCTTCTAACACATGAAATACCCAAATAAATATTTATTTCTTTGTAGAAATTCTTACAAGGAAGGATTCAATGGATTTATGATGCAGGAAGGACACATGATCAATTATGAATTTAAGAAATTACTTGAACACAAAAGGAGTTATGTAACACATGATTTGGAGTTTGCAAGCATAGTGAATTCCTTAAAAATATGAAGGAACTACTTGCTTGAAAGGAAATATGTCTTAATGATGGATCACAATGGGATGAGACATTATTTTGATAAACCATGATTGAGGAAAGCTTGTTGGATGGATATTATTAGGGAGTTCAATTTTGAGGCCAAACACATAAAAGGCAAAGAAAATTGAGTCATTAATGCACTAAGTAGAATTGTGCAAGTGATACACATGGCAACCATTAGTACATGTGACATAAACATCGATAAAGAATCATAAAAGCACTATACGAAGATGAGAATTTGGAGAATGTAAGTAAATGCTTGCAGTAAGATCCCAATGGGCCAATGGTAGAAAATTATTAGCTAATTGATGATGGATTATTATTGTATAGAGGAAAATTGTACGTGCCCAATGAATTTAACTTGAAGAAGCTCAAAATGGATGAGTGTCATAGAATACCATATACAAGTCACCCATGATATCAAAATATGATTAAAACCAGCAAAAAACTTTATTATTGGCCAAGGATGAATAAATAAAATGTTGAGTATATTGCTATATATTTACAATGCCAATAGGTCAAAGTGGAATGCAAGGACACAATATGATGTTTGCAACCAATAACAACTCTAGAATGGAAATGGGAAGACATATCAATGGATTTTTCCACTAGGATATGAAGAACCCCTAGGAAACATGACACAATCATGGTGGTAGTGGATAATTTGAGTAAGGAAGCTCACTTTATACCTATGAAGTATACATATATGGAAATATATATTGCCCAGATTTTCATGACGGAGATTTTCATATTGAACAACATGCCCAAGAAGATAATATTTGATTGGGATGCAAATTTTTATTAAATTTTTTGGAAGGCCTTGTTTTTTACGTTTTAGGACCTAATTAGCATTTAGCATAGCCTATCACTCTCAAACTTATGGACAAGTATAAATATTAAGTAGAATATTGGAATACATGCTTGGGATATATGTTATGCACCAAGAACCCCAAGGAGCATGATTTGATCATGGTAGTAGTTGATAAGTTGAGAAAGGAGGATCACTTTATACATGTGAAGTCTACATCGCCCAAATGTTCATGAAGGAAATTTTCATACTGCACAACATGCACAAGAATATATTATCTAATTGCGATGAAAATTTTACCTAAAATTTTTGGAAGGCCTTATTTATCGGTCTTAGAACCCAATTATAATTTAACATAGATAATCACCCTCAAACTGATGGACATATAGAAATAATAATAGAAATATTGGAAGACAAGCTCAGGATGTATGTTATGCACCAACCCAAGAGGTTGGAAGATTTAATACCTTTGGTATAATTTTCTTACAATAATGGCTATCAAGAGTCGTTAAATATAAGCCATTTCCAATCCTTATATGGAAGGAAGTCAAATATCCCAATCATTTGGGATAGTCCATTGGATGGGGTCACACTTGGGATAAATGTGTTAAAGGAAATGGAATAGGAAGCAATAACATAAAGCATAAATTAAAGGCATCTCAAGATCCACATAAGATTTATGCAAAACAAAATATTATTAATAATATAATTCGACTTGGAGAGCATATATATCTCTAAATAATTCAAAAGAGAACTTCCTTAAGAGTGGGATCATGTGCCAACTAAGCACCAAGATATTTTGGACCCTTCCAGATCTTGGGGAGAGTACGGCTGGTAGCATACAAACATGCCTTAAATATCACAATGAAAGCATATGATTTGTTTCATTTGTCATTTCTTAAAATATATATGCATGAAACTAATCATATTATTGATTGGTATTTGATATAGGTGGAAACCAAGGGAGAATTCTAATTACGAATTTAGTGCATAATTGAGAGGAGGGAGACCATGCTCCAAAATTAAGCATCACATAGGTCAAGGTGCAATGGAAGAACTTTCAATCAGACGAAGAAACATGGGAACTAGAGGATGCCATGAAAAACACATACCCATTTTTTTTCTTTGAATATATTCAATTATACTTATATTAGAAAAAAAAGGAAATTTCTCCTTTCACTACAAGGAAAAAACCTTCTAGCAGAGGTTTTTGCGGAGGTCCCTAACAAAATAGCCCAAAAATATTTTTGTAGTGGAGTTCACTAGCAGAGGTCGGTGGGCAGATGTTTTAGTGGATGTTTTTTGGACGATGTGTCTAAAATATACAAACTCACTGGCGATTTACTATCCATACAAGAATCGGTGCCACATATAACATGGTGCACGCTGGAAAATTTATTTTTACAAAATAAAATAAAAACACAATGCATTAAATAACACAACACACCAGTGTTTAAATAGTCGATAACAACAGTGTACTTAATATAGTACAACATCCCAATGCATACCAGTAAGGGGCACCACGATAGTTTTAAAATTCATAAAAATGTGATGTTATTTTCCAACGACACTCTTGTGTGGTAAAATTATCAAAATTCCTTGATTCATCTTCTAAAGTGCACCATTAGGCAGTTTTTAATTTCTAAAACAAGAGTGATTCTATAGTAAAAACACATCATTGGTGTGGTACCTTTATAAAAAAGCCCGAGGGCATCTCTAGAAAAGCACCAAGATATTTTTTAATTAAAAAAAACATGGTGCTTTTGGATATATCATGTACTAGTGTGGTTTGAGAAACACATTAGACGAGGGTTAAATAAAAAAGTCATCCCGACCGTAATTTTCAGTTTTACCATCTACAATTTGGGAGACCTCTAAAGCACCAGTGCCACTCTTGCCACATGCAAGTGCCTTGAAGTCGGTGCTTCTATTACTAACCATCCTTCCATACCGTGCTCACTGTGTAAGTTTCCAACCTTTTTCAAACCGTTCTAATTTTTTTTTTCTCCATTACATGTCCACAATGCTTCCCCGACGACCAAATGCCCACATAATTTCTATGTTTCTTTCTAATTTAATTATTTAGAAAATTAGAATTGTAAATTAATTTAAAGTTTCCATTTCTTTTGAAAAAAAAAATTCACCATGCAGTGCACTCAATATGTTCAACTTGCATCGACAACAGTGTACTCATAAATTTACATGGTGCACCACATTTCGGTGCATGAACATAATGAATCGTCATTGTTGCGCTGCATTTTGTAAGCACCGCCTTTAGGTGTGTGAACATAAAGCACCGTCATGATTGCGGTGCATTTTTTAAATGAAAACACAATGAAAAATATGCGACAGATGGTATGTCGGTGCATCACACCCATTGCATTTTTATTTACCAAACACACCACAAAAATAATATTTAAAAATATAGCTATAGCTGAGTGCTTTCAGTACCTGAACGTTCTGTACCAGTGCGAAAAGGTTATCTGTGTGCACCGATGCACAAGTGTGCCGTAAAAGTTAAATTTTTGAACCAAAATGACATGTCATACTTATAGGTGCACCGATATTGGTGTGGTTATAGAGCAAAGCGCACCGACATTGGTGCATGACTGTGTTTTGAGTGCACAAATGATTTTTTTTTAGTTGAAATTTATGTTTCCATATTTATAAATACATGTTTCATTTAATAAAAAAAATGTTTTTATGTATGAGGTTGATTTATTTTGTATGTCAATTGTGCATCAAAGACATCAAAAAAGGGAGCAACAACATGAGCATGAGTAGTACCGGAGCATGACTGTGTTTTGAGCCCACCGGTGATTTATTTTTTAATTGAAAGTTATTTCTCCATATTTATGAATACATGTTTCATTTAATAAAAAAAAAAAAAAATCATGTATTAGGTTGATGTATTTTATATGTCAATCATGTATAAAATATGACAGTAGAGGGAGTAGCGACAGTAGTAGGAGTCGGAGTAGTACCAGTGCATGATTGTTTTGAGCACACTGGTGATTTTTTTTTATTGAAAATTATGTTTACATATTTATAAATACGTGTTTTATTTAATAAATAAAAATGTATTTTATGTATGAGGTTGATGTATTTTATATTTTAATCATGTAGCAAAGAAGTCAATAGAGGGAGAAACCACAGAAGCAGGTTCAGTAGGATGACCCATACAATATGGTCCAAACATGGCAGACCAGAAAGAGGGAGAGGGATTTATACCCTCACCCTATTACTTTAATGAAACGAGTGCTCTTGAGGAATGTAGGAATACAAAAGTACAATGAGGAGGATACATCCCTTAAGGGGTACTTTGTCTTCTTGGCGCATTTGATCCACTGATAAAGTGCCCAGGAGAAGGCTTTATGTTTTGGTCCTAGGGCGTGGTATAGGCCCATTGAGGACGGATTATACTTTATCATCGGCCTATCCAGGAGGGGAGGATTTTCCCCAGTTCACTGATGCCCCCCATGTGGTTGCAGCTAAGATTAAACTTGCGTACACTCAGAGAAATGTCGGGCTTCATGTGGTCTATCCATCATATTTTCAGGTCTTTGGTGGATAACTACAAATTTATTCTTTTTTGCAGAGGAGGTTAGGTGCCTCTCATTATTAGTCACCACCATTACACACTCTAGTAGTGATGGGAAACATATTAGTTTCCCTATTTTTATTATTTTTATTCTTTTATTTAGGTGCCATGTTGCATTATATGGTATGTCATTTTTTTGAGGCAGTTTTGCATGTCTTTAGATAGATATCCTGTATTGATACATGGGAGGGAGATCTTCCCTTTCACTTCTGATATTTTTTGTTTATATTTTGAGAGGTTTCTAGAGAAGAGGCCTACATTTTACCATCGCCCTCCTAGGCTGATCACTAAGGTCTGAATTCGCATGTGGGGGAAGATGATGCCCAAGAGGGGCCTACTAGAGTATCCGACCAAGATTTCTTTCGATGCACACTACTAGCCAATGAGGATGACCATGCGTTTTCCACATTGGTGTTTCTAGATGTAGGGATTGATTGAAGAGGTTTTACCAACATCCTCTTCACAACAGGTGAGCCTCTAGATGATTGAGTTAATATTAATGTTTTCTTTAAATTAATCTAGTTTCATTTTCTTGTTTTAATGTATTATAATAAAATTTATTCTAACACTTTCTCTAACTTATTTTATTAAATTTTTTAATAAATTTTTCTAATTATTTTTTTGTACTATATATTTTGTAGACATCAACTCATTTGATAGGTACATGCCTCCTCCCCCACCGCTAGATGGAGAATATGAGGAAATGGGCGAGGCCCAAGAGGGTGAGGCACATCCTTAGGTGGGCATGGGAGTCTAGGGCCATATGGATCGTCTATTATTTATTATGGAATACTGCGACATATTTACTATAGTTTTTGTTCAGAAAGCCTTGAGATATCAACACGAATCCAACATTCATAGATCTCTTAAAGACTTTCCGTGCGAGACAATGTCTCTTATGTGGCATATCATCGGTGCTAGTAGGGAACTAAAAGCAATGAGTGATGTAAGCTGGCATCATGTAGTGGAAGATACATCACATGAGGGTGGTGATGATGATGATCAAGGTGATTATCATAATCATGATGATTACGGTGGTGATCATGATGCTTTTGGTAGTACCACCCCATTGGATCATGGTCGTCAAGGTGTCGTCGGTGATCCTTCTAGTATTACACCTCATCATCAGTCTCTTGATAATAATATGCCAGAGCAAGAGGATTTGTCTTATGTTTCTCTTGACAGAGAATATCGATCACCTCATATTCCACCTCAGAGTTTGCCAAAATGCGTTGAGGGTGCAGTAGTTGACTATCCATCAACTTCTATTGTAGACTAGGCTAATACTATGTCTGTTTTATTGGATATCTTATTGCACTTATTTGACTTCATGTAGTTATTTGACTTGTATATATATATATTGCAATTTTTTTGTTCATGGCTATGTACTTAATTTATATGTAGGTGTTGATGTGTATATTTCTAGGTCATGTTAGATATGTTCATTTAATGTGCTTGCAGATAGATTTGTATGTGATAGGAGTGATTTTACATGAAATTTATATTAATTTGAGGATGTGTGTGGTGATCATGTTAGATTTCAATTTTTGTGTTTTGTTAGATGTGATCATGCTGATGATGCCCTGTTAGATTATTAGATTTTTGTGCTAGCTAATGATGTTTATATGTGCTAGAGGTTTATATAATTAGATGATGGTACTGAATTCAAATATTTATCTTAGATGATGTTTATGATTATTAGATGGTTATCGTCATGATTTTTATTTTTATGAAATAATATTTATTATAGATTATGTATTGGTGAACTTATATCAAACTTTTATATAAGAAATTTCATGCAAAACGAATTAATTTAAAAAAAAATGCAATGACATTTTTATGAATTAAAAATGGATATTTATTTCACATAACCTAAATAGGAAAGAAAAGTGCATCAAAAGTATATCTGAAATTCAAACAAATGCCTCTTAATCACCATCCCAAATTCGGTGCGTTTGAGATGTTCCTATTTGAGAACGGTTGTGACCTTGAATCCTTATTATCATAGATAATGTATATAATTGGAAATAATTAGTTTTAAGTATTGTAAAAATGTTTCCACTGCAAAAAAACATGTAAAAACATTTGTAAATCTTACCAATTATATTATAAAATGCAAACAATACAAATAAAAAAACAATATAATGAGCAAAATAATGAAAACAAAAACATACAAAAATAGTATAAATGATGAAATAACACAAGTACATATCACTCTCCATTTTGATCACCCTGATTATCTTCCTCATTTGGCATGATAACATTGTTGTTTTCAAAAATAATTTTTGATCAAGGATCGTGCCTTAATATAAACCACTAATCCTTATCCAACACATCTGGGTAAAAAGCACATGGTTGCAGTGTTTTGGGAAAACACAAGGCTCCCTAGCTTCATGCCACATATTTCTAGAGTTGATAGATATCAACCCACTATCGCGATCTTCCTTTACATTATTTTGATCAAAGGTGTTCCATCACTTGCACCTAAAAATAACATATTGGAATGAAGAGTGTTACACTTGAATGATCTCTTGTATCTTTCCAACATAACGTAATGTTCCCTGCATTAGATTTTAATTGCGGTGGCTAGTGTGACTAGATTGGTTGAACTTGAATTTGATTCAACAGTCTTGTGTCATGCATCTATCATTGCCATATTCTGTGCAAATATGATTTCCATATGCCCACATAGATGGGAACAAATGCACTTATAAAAAAGTGAAAAAATCACATTGTCATGTGTCTAATAACCAATATATATATATATATTATATATATATATATATATATATATATATATATATATATATATATATATATATATATGTTATAATTCAAATGTGTAGTATGAAGTTAAAATTGTATAGAAAGATAATATAACTATTGAGTTGTTGCACCCAATCCCTATGTTAATGAATCCTCTTCAGCACGTGGGAAATCGCTAGATGCACAATATTTCTCTTTGAATTGATAAAAAACCCCAACTGTTAAGGAATTTCAATGGCATATTTTCTTTTAAATGATCAAGTAAGGCATGCTTCTACCATTCAACACTTTGAATTATTTCTTGTCATTGGCCCATTTCCTCCTCTTCTCTTCGTACAATGCGACCCATAGTTGTGTCGCTTTGATATTTTAAAGAATGAATTTTTTGATGGCTTCAATTTATGAATTCAATAATGAAATCAAACCAACACACAGACACGCCTAATGTAGTACGTATGATATCAAAATATGCAATAATATGAAGTTTGGTGTGAATAGTTATTCTGTAGTAATTTGAAAAATGATAAGCCTGCACTTACTCTTGATCATGCACCTCTTTCCTTCCATTTCAGTAAGCTCCCATTCTTTTTTTCCTTCATCCCTTTCGTCATCCCAAATCACTAGACCTAGTTTGTTGTCTATTTTCTTGATGTACTCACTGGCATAATAGAAATACTAATATGATATACACCTCTCTACCATAGACATCTTGATTTTTTCCCTTAATAAAAAAAAAACCTTTCAATTTATTCATGTACCTCTCTAAGAAGAACATCCAATGATAAGAAACGACCCCAACTAATTCAAGCTCTTTTACTAGGTGAATTATAAGATGAACCTAAAATTCCATGAAACTCATCAGCAGTTCCTTCTAAAACATATAAAAAATCTCAGCTATCTCTTGACACCACCGAGGAATTATAGCCATATGAATATCCTTTGATGTGATCCAATGTACAAATGCAGATAATTTAGATATGGCACATCATAGGGCTTGGGGGAAGTCATGGTTCATACACCAACACATGAGAAAAGGATAATGAAACTGCACATTAAATAGTACATTATACAAAACTTAATTATAAAATATCCCATTACATAAAAAATAATAATAATAATAAAATCATGTTTTTGACATATGTACTCTTAGAAGGTTCAAATGGTCATGCAATTTGAACCCAAACAAACAATCTTCTATAGTGAATCAACTTCGTAGTGAAGACTCATATAAATAAGGCACCCTCACACCCATTATCACTTCCTTTGCCAAAGAAAGATGAATTTTCTTTAAAATCCATGGGACATCACCTTCGTTGAAAGACTAAGAGGGACCAACCTCTCCTCTAGTTTCATATCTTGGCCAATTTTATTTTTAGTTTTTGAAGAAATAATATCTCTCCTAATAGTCAATGTGTCACTTTATTTCGATGATATGTGCCTCCATAAAGAAGATGAAATTTTTTTAAATATATTCACGGGATCTAGTAAGTGGACAAACTTAAGATTCTCCCAATATGGGAGATCATAAAAGACATATTTCCTTTTCATCCTAATGGGAAATTTATCATCATAGGTGTTGAAGAATTTTGGATCATTGAACATAGGCTCCCCATTTGAATAGAAAATTTCTACAAACTCCTTCTCCTTCTCTCTCTCATATGCTTTAAGCAATTCAACTAGTGTCATTATTGCAGGCCTTTGGCTTCTCTCTAGTTTACCATTGAAAGTGGATGTTACTCTTCAATAAGGGTGTTCTTTTGGGAGGAATACCATGGAGCAATCATACACTATATTTCATAGGTGGTCATACCACGTTGCCTTCTGAGAAGGTCCAAAACATTTACATCCATGATACCCTTTTGTTCCAAGACCTACGAAATTATCGTATACATGCCGACACATTAGCGACCATGAAGATCTGAAAAATTGTAGAGAATTAAATTAATATAAGAAAAAATGTTGTTACTAAAAAAATCAATAAGAATGTAATTTACCAGAGAAAACTCCTAAGCCTGGATAATCCTGTATGGTGTAAGCACATATGTCATACAACATAAAATTCCTCTCTGTAGTGACGAGTCTTGTTACATCGTACACATGTAATCCTTCCTGTAATTCCTTCAATTCGTCTACCAATGGTCATATGTAGACATCCATATTTTTCACTTGTCTTCTACGAGGGACAATGAGAGCCAAGATAAGATGTTCATTCTTCATGGAAAACCATGGGGGGATATTTTTATTGATCACTACTATAGGCCAATCAAAATAGTAGGTGTTTTGGAGTGAATATGGGTTGACGCCATCCATGGCTATGCTGAGTCGTAGACGTTGTAATTTATCCTTGAAAATTGTAGGCGATGTATCCTTTATATGCTTCATGGCTATTCAATATGTCGGGATTCTAGTAACCCTTGATTCACTTTTGTGTGAGGCATGTTATCCTTGCAAAATAGATAATTATTTACAATGAAAGAGACTTTGAATCCTTGGGATTATAAGCATGTGCCTCAATATATTATGAGGAGGACCATGAGATTTACCCTTTTTTTTGAATTACGGTACTCGGCATGCCCACATTTAAGACATATCTATTTGTCTACATACTCTCCTCTATATATAATACAATCATTCGGACATGCATGACATGTACTAAACACCTAACATTTTCAACAATTGGTTTGCCTCTTCGCAACTAACCAACAAGTCCTTATCCTTAGGAAGAACATTATCTTTGAATATATTACAATTAGCGGGGAATATAATTATGCAATGTCAGTATTAACATTCATAAAATCAACCATTTTTTATTTTGATTTTGTGACAAAATATAAGGAATTGGATCGATCATGTAAGTGAAGTAGCTCAATATTTCCTAGAAATATGCATTCAACATGCCAAACTTTGCTTTCATGTTGTACAACAACACCGTTGTCCCGAGTTAAGTGGAATTTTATTTGTCACCAGGTCCAAAGTGAGTGGTGGTGGAAGAAGATTTTAGGACTTCGAATAAGGTATCAGTGATATGAGAATCATCCCCTAGCTCATTGTTATATAATGCATATGATAAAATTTCCTCCATGGTAGTCATATCCCATAAGTAATTATCCATACCAACCTCTTTTTAACTGCCTCCATTTCCAAATTGTGACGAAGGACTACTATTGTTGTATTCATTCCTAATTGGTGAATCTAGACGTAGTGGGAATTGAAGAGGTGGTTGATTCAACCATTCTTTGTATGGTTCTTCTCTGAGTCTTGATCTTAATGTAAAATTCTCTCGATTTAACATTGTAGTGGGCTGTACCGAAAGATGGTAGGTGGGTTGTGTTATGAAACCAACTCACAAAATAGAAGAAAATATAGATCAACGCCTTAGAAATCAGCCTCTTTGAGGGAGAAAACTTGTTTACATTAAATAAATGAAAATTTCTTCGATGATACAATGAAAAAACCCCCTTTTTATATATAGGAGTCCAATGGGTCACAATATAATCCTAGCTGACATAATAATAACAATGTAAGGGCACAACAATAACAATAGTGTGATTTTATGGGGCACAATAATAACAATATGGGGACTACATGGGAAGAAAAATAAAAATAAGGGGCTATACTAACAATAAAAATAAGCAGATACACAAGTATTTTAGGGACCTAGCATAATCCTCTCCTTCAAACAAGTGTTTTCGTTAATGCTTAAGTAGTTCTAGATGCTTCTGTATAAAATTATCCTCCTCTCATATCTTCTTTAGGAGGTAAGTTCTTCCACTTGATGAGATACTCTAAAATTAATCGATTTTGTAGTTGTCGAGTTATTTTTACTGTGACTACTTTAGGTTCCAATATGATTTTTCCTTCTTCATCAAGTTTTGGAAATATTGTTCGAACTGGGAGCTTGTCACCTATAACCTTCTTTAAGCATGACATATGGAAAACTGGGTGCACTTTGGAAGATGCATGAAGCTCCAATTTGTATGGCATAGTACCTATATTTTGCAACACCTTGTAAGGAACATAATAATTTGGTGATAATTTATTATCCTTCTTAGCTAGCTTGAGGGAATTTTTTTTGTATGGTTTTAGTGGTAAAAATACCCATCACCTAGATAAAAAATTATTTCATTGCGATGTTGATCTACCTGTTGTTTCATTCGATTTTGCACCAAAGTGAGGTTATCCTTTGAGAGTTGGAGATTTTTTTTTTTATGCTTGATGCTTAAACCTTAGAATTTTCTCTTAAATATGATGCAATGGATGGTTGATGATATCGATACAATTCCATAAATGGGGTCATTTTTGCTGTAGTATGGAAGGAAGTGTTATACCACAATTCAGCTAGAGGTAGCCACATAGCCATAATGTCTATTTATCAGATACAAAGCAATGAAGATATCCTTTCAAACATTTATTCACTATCTCAGTTTTCCCATCATATTGAGGATTATATGATGAGCTATGAGTTAATTGAGTACCCAGAAAATAAAATAATTCTGTCCAAAAATTTCCTGTAAAAATGGGGTCTCTGTCGCTTACAATGAACTTTGGTTTTTGATGTAGCTTTTGAGTTTTTTACATAAATTTAGTAGCAACTGTATTGACTTTAAATGTATGAGATAATTCACAATAGTGTGCATACTTGGTAAATATGTCAACTACCACCATGATGACAGTCTTTCCTTCGGACTTGGGTAAACCTGTGATAAAATCCATTGAAACCTCCTCCCAATTTTGACTTGGAATGGATAAAGATTGTAACAAACCTGGGGTATTTAATGTGTCAACTTTATTTTGTTGGAAAACCAAACATTTTGCCACAAAATTTTGAATATCATATTTAAGGGGATCCTAAAAATATCTTTCTTGACCTTGTGGTAAGTTTTTAAAAATGTTGAGTGCCCTCCTAAGGGAGAGGTATGAAATTCTAAAAGAATATTTTGTTTGAGTTGGAAACTATTACAAATATATAAGCGATCTATGTACCATAATGAATAATTTTTCTAGCTAAATTTTTTGGATCTACTAGTATCTTTCTGCAAATTTTGAATGAGTTTCCACACCTTTTCATAATTATTTCATTCATCCCTTTCTTGGGTTATCCACTTAGTTTGGATAATATAAATGGAACGAAACATTTCTTCCACATCCTCATCCTTTCTTGAGAGTGCATCTGCAATAATATTTTTCTTCCCTTTTTTTGTAGATGATTTCACAGTCATAACCCAACATCTTTATGACCCATTTTTTCCGCTCTTTTGAAGATAATATTTCTTTTCTAAAAAGTACTTAAGAATATCATGATATTATTTTACCTTGAAGTTCCTTCCCAGTAGGTAAGGTCACCATTTCTTTAGTGCATGTAGTATTGCCAACATTTCCTTCTCGTAAATAGGTTTTTGTAAATACATTCCTTTGATTATATGACTTTCAAAAGAAATGGGTCTTCCTTATTGCATTAAAACCGTACCAATTCCATTTCCCGAGGCATCAAATTCCACAATATTTTTTTTTTGAAGTCTAGCATAGCTAAGACCGATGCTTGGCACATTTCCTCTTTAAGATGTTCAAAGGAATTAGTTTCTTCTAGAGTCCAAGAAAATGCATCTTTCTTTAGAAATGATGTTAGAGGTGCCGATATTCTCCCATTATTCTTAAAAAACTTGGGATAATACCCTGTTAACCCTAGAAATCCTCGAAGATTCTTTATGGTTGTGGGGATTCTACGTTACTTCATGGATTTAATTTTGTCAGGGTCTACCTTAACACCCTCATGAGATACAATATGACCCAAATATTCCACCTCCTTTACTCCAAAGAAACATTTGGAGTTTTTTGCATATAATTGTTTCTCCTTAAATAGTTTGAGAAACCTATCAACATGTTGAACATTATCCTTCCAAGACTTAATTTACATTAGTATATCATCAAAAAATACTAACAAAAATTTTCTAGGGAAGGGTTTGAAAATGAAATTCATTAAGCATTGAAATGTGGAAGTTGCATTAGTAAGGCCAAAAGGCATGACCCAAAATTAATAATGACCTCATGAGTTCTGAATGTTGTTTTTGAAATGTATTCAGTCTTCATTATAATTTGATGATATTCAGAATGAAGATCCATCTTGGTGAAGTAAATTGATCCATGTAATTTATCCAATCATTCATCAATGGTGGGGATGGGAAATTTGTCTTTAATAGTGAGATTGTTGAGCTCCCTATAATGCACACACATATGCCATGATCCATCCTTCGTGTGCACCAATACTGCTAGATTAAAGAAAGAAATTTGAATAGGTTGAATTGTACCATCCTCTAGAATTTCTGTAACCAAGTTCAATCTCACTGTTTTGAGCATAAGGATATCTGTAAGTTCTGATGTTTGGAGGAACACTTTTTGTAATAAAATTAATAGCATGGTCATGGTAAAAAATACGTGGTAGTTCTTTGGGAGTCTCAAACACCTTGGAATTATTATCCAATATTTTTTGGATATATGGATAAATATATGATTTTGATGTTTGAGCCTCGTTCTTTCTTTAGAATATTTTTCATGACATTAGAGATGATTATCTTTCTAGGCTTCCTTGTGATACCCCGTATTTCAAATTCCTTTCCTTCTGAAAAAATAAAGAAAGAAAAGTTCTTGAAAATTAAAAACTACCATCTCCAATTATTGTAACGATTGTATTCCTAGTACAACATGAACACCACCCATTGGAATGGAGAGCATTAGACTATTCAATGCATATTCCCCCATGGTTAGCTTGATATTATGGAACTTTCCAGAGAAATTTATAGTTCCTCCATTTAAAACCATCGCTTGAAAATCTGGTGATGGGTATAAGAAGAAATTCAATTCCTTGGCTACCTTACAATGAATAAAATTATGGGTACTACCTGAATCAATCAACACTATTAAATTTTTCTTCTTCATATGTCCTTCTATATTTAGAGTATGAGGAGTGCTAATTCTAGCCAATGCATTATGAGATATGGTCATATTCATTTCTTGTTCCACTAGGGTTGGTTCTTGGTGTATATCCTCTTCTATTCAATTTTCTTGTTCCTTTTCTTCCTCCTCTTCACAATCTATGTAAAATAATTTCTTCTTAGCACACTTATGACCTTTAGTGTATTTTCTATCACAACTATAACAAAGCCCTTTTGCTCATTTTTCTTCCAATCGTTGTGATGTCAACCTTGTACACTGTGGAAGTTTAGGAGTAGCAACAATTCCATATTTATATATGTGAGTGGTAGGCTTCGTTGTTGCCATAATTTTTCTTACAAATTTTCTTTCCAACCTGAATGCCTTCTCTAATGAATTAGGTTCCCAAAGGCGAACCTCATGTTGGAGGTTATATTTTAAAGTCCCTATGAAGACATCAATCTTGTGCTCCTTTGGAATATCCTTTTCCCTTATATTCAATTGTTGGAAGTCCTAAATGTGCTCCACCATTGAACCCTTTTGTTTGAGATTTATCAATTGGATAAAGAAGGCTTTTCTCTTTGTATCCTCATATTGTGCTATAATTTCCTCCATAAAAATTGACCAAGTGAAAACAATTTTACGAGAGAAAAGCCATCGATACCATACAAATGTATTTTGTTCTAAATATAAAGTTGTAATATGTACCTTTTGTGTGTTTTTCACATTATGGAGATCAAAATATTTCTCCATCTGTAGTATCCATGTTACGAGATCCTTGCCATCAAAATTCCTCATATCGATCTTGGGAATATGGTGGGTCTTCAATCCAACTTTAGAGCTTATGAAATTTATTTTTTTCTCATTATGAGTTTCCTCTACTACATTTTCGTCATTAGGAATAATTTCTTGTAGCAACTTTGTCAAACCTTCCTTCAAACCTTCCATGTACTATTTTAGTTTTGCTTCTATACCATCGATATTATCTTCCATGCCATTATTCAAACCATCCATCTTGGCTTCCACACCATTCATCCTAGCTTCCATTTCATTTTTGGTTACTTTTTGTAAGAGCGACATTTGTTGCACTTGGTCTTGTAATTTTGATATATCATGTTGCACTTCTTCCCCTTTATGCGTCATAGTAGATGTTTCATAATAATTAATTGGTGTGGAATTCATTTTGGGAGATATTTTATAATTCAATACTTATATCTATGCTTCAATATTCCCTTGGAATCACTTCAAACTTCTTTTTCAAACAAACGTTATAAAATTAAAAAAACAAATACACACCTTCTTCTTGATTTTTAGGAGGTTGATATTGAGACTAAATTATTTCTGTGATTTCGAATATTCAATATCTGAAATTAGATTCTGCAGTAGCCCTTTGAGTCTTCTTTCCAATTCCATAGGTCAGACCTAATTTGGATTCTTCAAGGAAAATTTATTCTCAATCTCCTACAATGGCCTAATTATGGGTTGTTTCAATAGAGCAAACTTGTACAGAATTCCATGTGTCATTGTTTCGACCTTTGGCTCTGAAATCGATGTGAAAGAAAATACAACCTGCCTACTTTCTACTACTTTTTATAGAATTCCATTCCGATGCTAAAATGAAAGTTATGATGATTTTCCCTTGGTCACTTGTTGGAGGTGAAATTCCAGAAACTGCAAAAACCCCAATTTCCACAAATTATTTATCCAAAAATATTGGGCACCAAGGTTTAAAATTTTAACATGAAATTCCTCAGTATTTTGGCTAAAATGTATTTTTTTTAGCTTCTGAACCTTCACAAAAAAATAAAAATTATAACAAAAATTCCAAGATGTCTTGCTTGCAACAGTGAAACCCTAGAATCCAAAGCTCTAATACCAAATGTTATGAAACAAGCTCACAAAATAGAAAAAATATATATCAATGCCTTAGAAATCAGACTCTTCGAGGTGGAAACCTCCTTTACATTACATAAATGAACAATTATTCGATGATACAATGACAAAACCTCCTTTCTATATATAAGAGTCCAATGGGTCACAATATAATCCTAGCTGACATACCAATAAAAATGTAAGGGCACACCAATAACAATAGTGGGCTTCAATGGGGCACAATAATAACAATATGGGGACTACATAGGCACAACTATAATAATAAGGGGGCTATACTAACAATAACAATAAGGGGATACACTAGTATTATAGGGACCTAGTAGGTTGCTCATCATCACTAGAATCCTAATTTCAAAAATTATTGAATGTCATCCGTACACTATCAATGATATTAGTAAGCATGTTAATGCAATTGGTTTATTGAAATTACATTTTACCAAACAATTATTACCATTTTTAAATTTTAGTCCAATATTTCATCTAGAATATGTCATGCTCCAATTTGCAGGGTGAAGTGGCTGTCTATTTTAATATACCAACTTCTTGCAATATGTTGCTCCGGATAAGAGATTCCAATGTTTTTGAAATGGAGGAATATTGTTTGCATCAGAACTCGATTCTGAATCAAGATCCTACAAATTTGGATACATTTGTATTCAAATTGGCATGGACTAAAAAAATTAAAATCAATTAGATAATCAAAATATAAATAAAATATGAACTTACTAGATATGGAAAGGGATATCTCCATGAAGGAATTTGATTAGTAATATGGAATAAGCTGGAATTGGAAGAATTGACCATTTGATATTATTGAGATTTTGTCCCTGTATTTCAGAAAAAGTTTTTGTGTGCATATCTAAAATTAATATTGAGAACCATATAACCACAATTTGAATTTCAATATAATTTAAAACCATTTTTCAAGAATAAGATGACTTTAAGTGGAAAATGTATACTATGAACTATTGTAATTAAGAGATATGGATGCATCCTAAAGGATAACTTGAGATTAATATGTCATCTTATGTGAAATTAAAATTTCAAATAGCTTTTAAACCCAAATGGTGCTCTTATTGGAACAAATTGCACCGATACATTTGAAAAAATAACAACACTAGGGCATTCAAATAATACCTGCACCGGTTTTTGAGATTTCAAAAAAATATTTTACCATATTAGTGCTTTTCTACAAAAATGCACCGATGCGTTAAAAAAAAACCAACACCACTACGCACGTATTTATGTATTTTAAAAAATAAAAATGAATTCAACCAACTCTATGCTCTTATAAAAATTAGAGCATCGATGCTTTTAAATAGAAACCGCATCATTGCGTTAAAAAAAATAATCGTACTATTTCAAGATTTTGACAAAAGAAAAGAAAAGTATAATATGTTGGCGCGTTGAAAAAAATTGATGCCCCGAAATTGTCGATGCACTTATTTTATAAATGCACCAGTGCACTTTGTTATCGAATGTACTTCTGTGTGGAGAAATTGAAAAAAAAAACCATGATTATTTCTACTTGTTTTAAAATTAAAAAACGAGCGACAATTGATTTTTCAAAATCTAATTTCATAAATTATTTTAAATAGTAAAAATTGATTCACCATTTTGTTATTTTACCCTAAATTTCAAGGGAGTGATTTGCAAGAGAGACATACTAGGAGCATTGTGCAACAACAAAAATATTTGGACCAACTAAACTATTCAGAAGATCAGAAGCTGAGAGGTATGATAATTCCCTCAAAAACCTGCATAATATACATTTTAAATTTTATTTTTTATTTTAGTAATAAAACATTTTACAATTTTTGTTAGGGTTTAATTAAGAGAGAGATCATTTGCAAGGGAGACATACTCGGAGCACTATGGAGCTGCAAAATATTTTGTATCTACCGAAAGATCAGAAGTTGAAAGGTATGGTGATTCATTCAAAACCTTGGATAGAAAAATTATTAAATTTTACTGTTAAAATATTTTACAATTTTTGTTAGGTTGATTCACAATTAAAAAAAAAAAAAAAAAAAACCTTGTAGAATAACAAATTTACTATGGATTTTACTAGTAAATTTTCTTATGATCTATGTTCTGATTTAAATTTAATTCAAAATCATTTTTTTTTCAATACTTATCTTAAACCCTTGCTTCTTCTTGCAAAATTTCACCTTAGGATATAACTTCCTCAACCAATTCACAATTAAGGTTTTTCAATTCAAGCATTTTAGATTTAATGGGTTTGTGTACTTACTATATATAAGGCATTTGACTTGTAAGGTAGGGGAATCACTTATTGAATTAGATACAAACCATGTCAACCATATCCATTTCAAAAAAAAACATATATATGTTCTGCGTTGTGCCCTATGTAACATAACCACCAGTGCTCCCTGTGAAATACAACACACCAATATATTATAATAATTTTGATTTTGTCCGATTTGTTCATCATTTCTCCTGGTGTAATATAACGCATTGGTCTTCCTCTTCCAAATAGTACCATTAAATCATTGTAGTGCATTTCTTCTTACCAATTGCATCATCATGCTTTAAAATTAATTTTAAAAACTAATTTTCCATGCTGATGTAGAACAATTAAACACCAAGTGTGTTTAATGTTATAAACACGCCGGTGCGTTGATGCATATAAACACACTGGTTACTATAACTTTTTTGAGCTAAAATTTATTTGATTTATCGGTAAAATATATTTAATGGCTTCGTTATTGAATGATATAGGTTGTATATTGATAAAAAAATGTATGAGAATGTCTCAAGTAACAAAAATATTGATCAACATAATGATAACACATAAAAAAAAAAATAGAGAAGGAAAGTTCTTTGTGAATTCTTTACAAAATTAATATGTTTGAACTATGTGTAAGTTTAACTAGCATGTGTTGGTTGGTGTGTGTTATGAAGAGCCACAAAATGAACAAGGTCGATAAGGTTATTTCTAATAGAAGTGCAAAAGAGCGTAAAATCCTGATAGAAAAATTATCGAATGATGAATGAGGTGAATGAAAAAATACTATTCAATATGAGTTTTTTATTTCTTTGAATTTTCATTAATAATATATTTAAGAATATTAGATAGCATTTTCCAAACAATATATTAATTCATATATGTTTAATTTTCTACCGGGGGCAACAACGAAGGAAAATATTAAAGTCATTATAAGAAAATAAAAATTATAGAACATGTAAATAACAATGAATTGGTCCTTAGCTCATGTGGAGTGGTGTTGGAGGTTAACGAAAGGGAGATTTTTTTTTATAAAAATATGAGGGATCTAGTGGAATGAATGTATAGATGTAATTTCCACTTACAATACAAAAATCAATCCAATGATTATAAGAACCAAATTATATCTAAACTACAAGAAGTGTTTCCAGAGCAATGGTTAATGAGACATGTCGCACTTGAAATAAATAAAACATACATTAAAAAAATAACTATTCAAAAGGCAATAATCCTAATTATATAAAATTATTTTCTAGAATTATATGCATATATTACTACAAATTGTTCATTTATTAATATCAAACTTGTTATTAGTTTTTTATATATCATTATTAAATAGTTTATTACATATTTCAGGAAGCTTATGAAAATCGCAAATAATCAGCAAATTGATACGTGAAACATGCCAGTAGGAATTTCCAAAAAAGTGTATAAGGAGATGGTAAAATAAATGGGCATAATTTCATCATAGGAGAAGCCATGTCAATAACAACGTGCTTCAAATGTATGTAGTCATGATTGAAATTGTACATATAAAAATTTAATTTAGCATTAAATATTAATTTTCAATTATTTTCTTGTAGAAAAAATACAAGATGGAACTCATTCAACACATAAAACAGGATGATAAGGAAGAAAATGGTTGATTTCAAAGTTTGTGAGTAATTGTTAAAATTTCCTTATTTTTTCGGGAGAAAAAAATAACTGGTGTTTTATTTATAGTGTAATACCATTTACATCAGGTCATACATATATGATATGACATTCAACCATGGTGTGTGCATAATATTATCAGAAATATAACAGTCCAGAGTATCAAAATTTAGACTATTTGCTAATATAGCCCTGTCGAGGAGTGGCAAAGTTACAAAAATTATTCTACATAAAAAAAGAAAATCTAACAAAATGTCATGGAATATAGCAGTAGAAACAATAATAGAGTATATGAAAATCCATTTCCTGAATGGAACTTTTCCAGTAGCGAAATTTTGAGAAATCCCCCTCTCATGTAAATCTTCCAATAATTGTTCCCCTGGATGTGACTCTGCGACCATGCTAAAAATAACATCTCTTCCAATGAAAATACTATTCCCACCCCCGAAGGACCACTTCATACGGAGAAGAAACATATGTTTGGATCTATGGAAGCTGCACCAAATGTAAAATCAGCCCACAATCCCAAATTTTCCATGGCTTATCCATTTAGTGAGTGGCCTGGAATTTAAGTATTTGAAAAGGAATATACTATGTAGTAATCCAGATCTGAAGAGAGTATGCCACATTGAATTAATAACGAGGTATTTACCAATTTTTTTTGTGTCAAGTACACCCCATCCATTAATATCAAGTGAATTCTCGGTGTCAGCCCATTTAACTAAGTGGTATTTTCACTCTCCCATAGAACCATACTACAAAAATTGTGCCATTATCGACTGGATATTTGAAATAACTCAAGAAAGATGAGTAAATTAGTGCATCGAGTAGGTGGCCAATCGTTGGAGTACCAATTGAACCAAGGTGAAGTGACCAAACAGTCATAGTGCCCAATGTGAACACTTTTCCAATTCATCATGGAACTTCTCGATAAGCCAGGACCAGTCATGAATACGATAATTATTTGGCCGAAGATGGAAACCCAAATATTTGAAACTCGTGTGAAGAGGTCTAAACTCAACACCGAAGGTGTTGGAAATCATTTGGATCTCATCAGTGACCTCAACAGAGTATGGGAGCATAGACTTATTGTTGTTATCAACCAAAACCAATGCAAATCCATAGCGGTGAAGTAATTGGAACAAAGATTCCCACTGAGGTAAAGAGAATATACCAAAAGTGAAAATGTCATCTACAAAAAACAAGTGAGTAATGCATACCTCACGTCTCATGTGCATACCACTGAAAGAGCCACTTGATTTTTCCCGCAAAATATTTTGACTGATCCCATCCATGATGAAGATGAAATGTAGCGATGATAGTGAGAAGGCCTAGAAAAATCAGATGGGAAAATGAAGGTGGGGGGTCAAGGGACAAGGGAGCCAAATCCGTAGTTGGCAGAATCACCAAGACTAGGGGGAATTATTATTGTTCCCGGATTCAAGGATATGAGGAGGCATAGATGGAGTATCTAGCGAGGATGAGGGGAGGATGATGGGAAGGTAGGTATCTGAGGTGAGATGAGGAGGAGCTACCTGCATATAGGATGGAAGGGGGTGGTGTGGCGAATCGAGAGGGGAAGAGGGGGGAATTAGAGGATAAAAAATGATTTGGTAAAAAGGAATCATGAGAGGATGTCGAGGTACATGAGTCCTTCACCAAAGGTTGTCCATCAAAAATATTTTGTTCATTTTCCTTTGACCGATGGCATTGATTATGGCGATGCGGACACCGGTCCAAAAAATGCCTCGTATGGTGACATAGAAGACACTGAAAGGGGATACCCCAATAATCAATAATTTTACAAATATTTTGAGAGTCTCATTCAAGGATGATATATTCAGGAAGCTCGCCTCTGAAATTAACTTCAACCAATAACCACACCCCCTCTCATCTAGAGCCCACAGAATATGATGGTCCATGTAACAAAAGCGTCCAACCGAGTCTCCAATCCCCGTCAATGCCACCCGAGTCCAGTATTCTAGGGGGAGACCAAGTAATTTCATCTAGACCAACTTGTTTTTTGGGTTATCCAATAGAGGATTAAAGCCAATATACAGGTGGCATAATTGAAGAAAGCCCTGATTGTGAACCCACAGATGCACCAATATTTTTTTGGCATCCTCCTACAATATTTTTTTGGCATCCTCCTGGTGTAATAAGTGAAAGGAAAACTAGTGGTTAAGGAGCCGATTGACCTTTGGAGTGTATCCTAGAAGGGGTGAACACTACATAGCGACCTAGTCCTCCATGTATAAATCATGAAAAAAAACACACTGCCAACGATCCACTAGGTCACGATTCTGGCTACGGACCACTCGGTCCCATAATACATCATGCCCGAAACTCAATAGTAGAGGATAACCCATTCCTTGAATAGGCTTGTGCCAATGTCCATGAAAGCACAAAGGTTCATTATGAGAACCCAAGTGGCACCTTTAATATACATGAGATCCATGTGTCTCAACGAAATGACCCATGGGAGGATCAACGACATGATCCCCAGTCACCAGAGCATAAGAGCGGTGTGATAAAGTGTGTTCTGCAGCTAACGTGGCATGGATGAAGGATTCTTGGAGAGACATGTTCGCATCGAGAGAGTCCCACGAGGCCATACCCGTTCTGTGTGATCACCCACCAGTCGACATCAGGAACCGTAAAAAAAATCAATAAAATCCAACATCGACAACCCCAAAATGTATATAAACCTCGGATGCGGGAAACTATAAATGACCACATCTTGGAGTAAATGGACCTCAATAAATATGGAAAATGACGCCACCAGTTGAAGAATAAATTATAAAAATTGAGGATCCAGATAAATACCCCACTGTAGGTATAAATGCTATGCCGATAATGCATGTAAGATTACAGAGTGGGAAGGATCCCAAAACACCCGACCCAGAGAATGTTTTAGAAAACCTCCTGCAATAAATCGGGGGATGTGCCAATGTAGATTCCACCAAGTGAAAACAAAATGGATAATAAATTTAATCCCCACCAAATGCTAGAAATTAGACTCCCAAAGTATGATAGACCCACAGGTCGAGAGATTTATAGATGGGGTAATCTCACCAACCCACCCACCAAATTAAAATCCGACAAGTAGATATCCATGAGTATGCCACCAAAAAAATTCTGATGCATTTTTATCAATTGTGTTGGAAAACCTCTGGAATAGTGTCGGAAAATACCGAAAACCAGCAATGTTGTCACTACAAATTGATCCAGTATCAACAATCAGCGTCCCAAATGTTTGCCACACCATGCCAAATAAAACAACACGACCAGTGAAACCCGACACCAATCCAGGGTCAATATGAAAAAACCAAAAACAAAATAGCCCCAACAATGGTGGTGCACCCACCCAACAGTGAAAAAACAAAAACCGGTTAGAATGTCATCACTGGTAGCAACAACAACACCAACAACCCATGATATCCCACCACATATGACATAGACAGATGCTAAACTTTTTACACGATCGAGAGATGATAAAGAAGTCAAACCATTTATGCCATAAGGAAGATAGATTAGTGTGCACCGAATCAATACATGCTTCCATATCCACCTTCACTAATTTCTTAATGAAAATGGCTCGCCACCCTTGCATTTGGGACCTTGGAGGAGTATTTGAAATGTAACTGATAGATGAGAAATAATATGTATACTGCAGCCACAAATAGGAGAAGTATCGAAAAGGTATCAGATGGAGAGAATGTACATGCACATTGCAATGGGAACCATGAAGACCAACACCCTCACCTCCCAGAAATCATCACAAGATTCCCAGGCGATAATGCCAATCCCACAGAAAAGGTAGTTCAGAAAAAGAAAAAAAAAGTAAGAAGCCCAAGCTAGGAACCCAAGTTACACAAAGAAAAAAAACCATGTGTGGTATGATAAATCAATAAGAACTATAATCGATGAACTAAACTCAAATGCCCAAATAAACTCACCCCTGAAAAAATAGAAGTTGTATGTAGTCCCAACCCAGAAGGAATATACAAAAATATCATGAGCGCACCAGTCATTTGTATTAACAAAACACACTGAAGGGAGTAAGTGAGTCCCAAAACCCTAGTCTATTCTCACAACTTCTCCACACCCACACCACTCCACCTCTTTCCCTCCTACGTTATAATTGTCTCTTAATATTTCCTTATAACAAATCAAGGTTTAAGATTTGTTTGTATATTTTAAGTTGTTTTACAACAAATATCCTCGAATGTCTTCAAATAGTTGCTAACATACAAAGAAGAGCTATCGAACGAATTGATTGACATTGGGTTGAATAAGGATTCTAAGTATATGTTGGAATATCAATAATTAATTGGGGAATTTGTAAGTATCTATGTTGTTTTTCTTCTCTAAATTTATAATTAATAGAAAAAAAATTCCTTTATAGTAAATCTATGATTTATAATGGGGTTTAAAACATGCAGGAAAAAAAGTATGAAACTACGCCAACAAAAGACTTCTGCAACAAGGCATAAGACTTTGTTTTGAAACTATGTGAACAAATTATGAGTCGCTTTTTGATATGGCACATTGCTACTCTATTTACATTGATGTATATTATTTGTTTCAATTTTCATTATTATCACCAATTTAGGTACACTCAGTACACTTTTTTTTAATGTTTGTAGATGGAACTACAAGATCAAGAAGACAAAAAAATCGATGAAATAAAAAAAAAAATCCTCCAAATAAACCAAGCCATGGAAGTAAATTGAGCACTGACAACCGTTCCAGTGAATAATGATGATCTATTTGGATATCAATGTAACTTGTTGTATTTTTTGAAATAATTCTCTATGAAAATTAGACATTTTGTTTAATGTAATAGACATAGCGTCCCAGTTGAAAGATAAGGGGTTACCAATAACAATCCCATTTTGTATGACAAGGAGCTTCATATTGATATATAATACAATACATTTTAATTTATTCTATTTTGTTATCCAATGTCGTTGTGAAATGTTACACCACCGATTAAATATATGGATGATTAAATATTATAATGAAGAGATGCGAAATCTCATAATATAACAAATTAATCCAAAAATCATATACAAATGCACTAATCAAATTTTAATTTATATGAATACTATTATAAGATATATGTCAATTTTTCAATGAATAATGGATTTTAAAAATTACAATAATTTCATTCTCACAAATTGATGTTTCCAAAAAAAGAAAATCTCATTCAAAAATTTGGTGCGTCTATAACATAAAAATGCACCAGTGCATTATGTTATATAAAAGCACTGTGATGAATCTTTTTGCATGACCAATGCCTTTTCAAAAAATAACAACACCGGTGCATTTATCATTTCAAGCATCTATGTTGTTTGAGATTAATGCCCGGGTGCATTGTAATTCTTAACACACCAGTGATTTCATATATAACTAACACCCTAGTCCTATACAATATTATTTCAAGCCTGATGCATTATGAAAACTAACAACATTTGTGCTTTTGTAAAATTAATGCACCGGGGTGTTTGTACAAATGATGTACATCGACATTGCAAGTTTAAAAAAAGCATTGACTTAGCAATTATTTTTGTGTGCTCCATTGTCATTCTTTACAAGAACGCCCGAGGGATTTTTTAAGTATTAGCATCGGTGTTTTATATGTTACACACCAATGTTATTTTCATTCATTTCCTGAGTGCTTTTAGTTATGTATGTCGCACAATGATTTTATATATGTAGTGCAACGATGCTACTTGTTTCATTAAGCGCACCACAAAAAAAACATCTGGTAAAACCTCTAACCACCTAGATATTTTTTGTTGTGATGAAGTTACGTTAAAACCTTCGCTAAAACATATTCGATCACAAATAGATGTTTTAGTGGATGAATTTTTACAATTGTTTCCAATTTTATAACACTAAATACTTTGAATGTGAGATCAGTTCTTACCCATAGATCTTTTCCTGATGATGAACCTTGTTGGATGGGTTCAAAACGTCGAAATCAACAAGAATGGATGCGATTAAACCGGAAAACTTCTCTACACAAGATACTCATCGCAGAAGCCTCAAATATATAACACTAAATACCTCTGTTATAACCTCTGCTAGAACGCATTTTCCTTGTAGTTTTTAAGGGGGAAGAGATTGTAACATCCCTCTTTCTAATCCTCGATTTTTGTAATATAATTGAAGCATGATAATGTTGAGGGCCAAACATGGATATCTTGCCAATTTTTTTTTTATGTAAATATGGTACTAATTACATTATAAAATGTTCAATTTGAAGAGGAGGACTAGCCTATATGAATACCGATGTTTGAAAAGGTAGCTTGTTTGAGGAAGCCTATAAGGGGGATTGGTACATTTCCCATCGTTCCTAAAATTAATGTTTATGACCCTTGATGTTCTAGTTTATCTATCAACTAGCAAGTAAGTATGAGAGAAATGGGGAAAGTTAGATTCCATACGATAGGGTCCTGGTTGACTCCACATCTCAAGGGACCTCAAACCTCTCATATGTGAGGTAGTGTTTTTGAGGAAGGTCCTAGACATTGTAACCATTGGAGACAAGGGAAGTAGTGTTGCAAAATACTATCAGAGGGAGACTAAACGTGAAACATGAACCATCATGTGCAGGTGACTTATAAACCTATGTTTAGAAGGTAGGCAACAAATTCCATGATTGAATTATGTTATCTAAGGAAACTAATGAAGAGTACCTTAGATTGATTTTAGTAGAGAGAGAGGAAATCATCCATTTGGTTATTTGTTGTACATGCGACACACTAAATAGAAGTAGAACTGCTAAGTGACCATAGGAAGTGATGAATGGATTTCCTTTTGTACTATGAAATCCTTCAGTGGACATACTGCTACTATGTGATTATCCTAGAATTGACGCTTGAGAGGTAGCATCCATGTTTCCTACAAGTGAAGGAGAATTACCTTCATACTTTATAACCTAAATTAACACTTGGTTTAAATTCCTTAAGTGAAGCATCCTTTAGACATTAAATCCTACTCAGGGGTGGCAAACTGCAAGAAACGTGTAGGATATATGTGCGTACGATTGGATGGAGAGTGGATATTCCTTATTCAATTTGCAACAAATTCAAGTTGAATAGATAAGTGTATTCATTCCTTGTAAACGAAATGTAAATTCTATTCAATGCTTCTTGTTTAAATACTATTCTAGATTCACTATGTATGTCTCCAATTGTAGGATTAAAATTATTGTATTTTCATATTGAGTATGTATGATCAGTGCATTGAGTAACTCACATGGATATCATACATGTTCAAGTGCATTCCTCTTATGAATATAAATGTCGTGTGAAATGGAAGCCTTTGACTTATGTTAATTGAGATCACTACGTGTTGTATGTTCATGAATGGGGAAGTCAAACTTAGTTGTAATGGCTAATTTATTTATTATTTTGTGAAATGTATTAGGTTGAGTTATAATGTATATCATAATGATGAATTGAAGCTAGTATGCTTGTAGGATCTTAAGACTTTGTATGTTTCCTAAGATAAGCTAATAAGTGAGCCTCTATGTGGTACACGTGATAGAGATAAAGAGGTTTGAAGCATCCTAGTTAAAGGTAGTTGGTTTTTTTTTTTGGAAGTGGTTGAAAGAATATGTGTCATCGAAAGTTAAACTGGGTATAATTCCCAAGTTTCCTTAGAAATTTGGAGTTTGGAGTCTTTGCCTTAGCCCTTGGTCACATGGTTCAACAAGAGTCATGACCAAGATACATATGGAAGGGGGCCCACTAAGACACAAGAAATTTGGTAACCATAGTATGACATGACTCCAAGAAATGAAACAACACTTAATGATAAAATATATGTTAAATAGGTGCACTAATTGATAGCCTTATATACTAGTCGAGTACTAGAAATCCTTGATGAATGATTTCAGCATGATGTTAGAGCAGATGACATGCAAATGCTAAGTGGAGGACATGTGTCACCCAAATTTGGGACTTTTCACATGCTATCGATACAAATGTAGGTGGCATGTGTCACACATCACTAAAACTTCATTATAAATGAAATTTTAGCATTTTATGTATAATTATGAGTTTTCATATTGACATATTGACATACTAGGCTTTTGCAACGGTTGTACTACGGAAAATGTCCAACATCTTGGTATTTTGGTAATACACATTAATATTGCAATGTGGTATGGGATGCATTAGTAACTTGCATGTATCATATGATTATTAGATTTCAAAGAAATGAGGTTGCATGATGAGTTGTCTTACAAGCCATCGACCTATTGAGAAATTGAAAAAGTTTGTAGTTATAAGTGATTCATTGATATCATATTATTTTTCATTGGGATATCACTAGATCATCATATTATAGGTATATTAGAATGACCATATAACCACATTGAAATAGAAAAATATCAAACTTTTGCAACATTAACCATATCGACATATTGAGATTTTATATAAATGAGCATATCGGTATATCGGGATACCAGAACCACCAATTATTTAGATGAGGCACATTTTATCAGAAAAATTGATATGGTTGGGCTTTAATATGATAAGTGGGACAAGGACATGGACCAGTGTAGGAGATACACTTGGCCAAGGGCTGCCACATGTTAGTCATGTGGAATGTATGGATGTTGATGTGGCCCTTAAGTGGTAAATATTCAAATGGCCATAACTTTGTGCCTATATTTCATAGGACCTCACATAATAGGGAGTATGGTTCAGATGAAATAAAGGTAGTGGAAGCCTCTATTTATTTCTAGGAAACCCTTAGAATTTTGAGAGTTAAATAAAAGTGTTTTAAGGAAGAAAATGAAGGAATTATTAAAGACGAAGAGAATAAAGAAGAAGTAAATACAATGTTGGTGCATAGTTTATTAGACTCATAAAATAAATGATAACATGAGCTAGCTTCAAATAATATGGATAGATACAAGTCCAGATAAGTTCGTAGTCCATCTAAAATTCAAAAATATGGACTAGACACCAATGAGGTATAGGGAAACAAATCAATGAAGAGGCATTACAATACAAGAGAGGTAAAACCATGAGGATACTCCAACAAACACCTATGAATATGGAATTAAGAATTTTTGTAAGTTGTCTAACACAAACTAAATTAGGGCTAAAAAAGAAAAATAATAAGAAAGCTACTAGGAGCTTATTGCCTAAAAATTCAAGGAAAAACAACCTACATTTGATGGGGAAGTAAAAAAAAGTGAAGAGGTTGAAGCATGTACTTTTGGATTAAATAAATATTTCAAAGTACATAATTAATCTAAGAAGATGAAGGAAAAGGTAGGAATTTTTAATCTCAAAGGAAAGGCTGATGTATGCTAGGAATAACTCAAGAATGTCGAAGGAATTTGAGAAAGAAGTTGACTTGGAGTAAATTTGAGAAATAATTCAAGGAGAAATACATGTATGAGAGGTAACATGATGGAGAAATTTAGAACATCCATGAACATAAGTTGGGATGATTCACCATGGAGGCCTATTCTAACAAGTTTATAGAAATGTCGAGGTATGTGCCTCATACAAGAGATATAAAGGTGAAAAGCAACGTTTTATCCATGGAATACCACATTATTATTAACATAGAATATATTTCAATCAGCTAAGGATGCTTAAAAAAATATTATAAAAATAAATATTGTTATGATCAATCTAAGCATAAGATCAAATCCTCAAAAAAATTGAAAAAGAAGGAAAATACCAGTTTTAATAAAAAATGGAAGCAATTCTTACACTATAGAAAACCAAGGAACATTATTAAGTTTATCTTTCCAACTAAAATAAAATTTTATCATAATTTTTCAGCTCCAAGGGATGTCAATCAGCTAGACTAGAAAATGTCAGGGTAGAAGAACCAAAGAAAAATACATTGAGGTGTTGGGGGTGTGGGGAAGAACACCTATTGAGCGACTTTACATCTAGAGAGTAATACATGAGAAGGTGTACAAAATCCAAGAGGCCACGAATATCAATGATGTGGTGAAGAGTATAACCTAAAATCATGTAGCTATAGAAAAGAGATAGGTGGACCACCAATCCTCAATGGTGGAGATGGAAGGTATAATTTCGACACATATTGTTTCAATTATAATTGACCCAATGATCTGATTTATGAAGGAACAAAATAAAATGCATGTTGGCTCCAGGGGTCCTGAGCCAGGTTTGGAGGTTCTAACAAACCCATATACTACTGGCCCTTTCGGAAGTGACCTGCTTGCATAGGCCAAAGTCTCACTCGAAGCAGTATGGGAGGGTGCTAGAACTAGGTTTCCGCACCCTGATAAACAACAGGTAAGTCAAGCAGATCTGCGTTCCTAGCTTATCGGAAACTACATCACAACTTGAGATCTAGTTGGGACGAAACGTGGTAGGTTACACGGGCGGAAACGTGAAAGGCAGGTTACACTTTGTGAGAATCGGGGGTAGAAAACTTTAGGCAATAGTTCGAAAAAATCATATGGTCGTCGAACTATGTAATAGTTGAGACGAAATACGTATTCATTTAGGCTGACGACTTGCGACGCGCGGGGAAAAAATTTTCTTGGAGATTGGGCTTAAATGGCTTAAGTTCGATGAGCTGTTACATTTAAAATGGATTAGTAGAATTTATTTTCTATAAATAAATCACCAGCGAAAGTATTACGATTCTGGAATTTCATTGTTCTGCGTTCTTTCTCTGTCCATTGTTTTCTCGTGCTTGTGTGGTGTCCTGTGTTGCGGCTTCGTCGCCATGCATGACTCCTCGTACGCCGCTCTTGGATTTCACGGGTATGTCCATATCTATCTTTTATTCTCTTCTGTAGGCTTTTCAATGATCATAATCAGGTAGAGCGACAGTTATACAACTGAACAATAATAGAGCCAAGCAGAATGTTACATGAGATTGACTTCATTGGGTTCATGTTCAGCTTAAAAATTAGAAGTACAACTAACCTAATTTCACCTAGGAAAAACCTTAGCCAGTTCAATTTGTGCTGTTTAATTTACAAACGAATATTACATCATGGAAGTTGTTTAATTACTGAGTTTTTACCAATTATACATTGAACAAAATCTTGAAAAGGGTTTCTATTATGCTATCTGAGATGGATCTTATAATATCTTATAATCTGGTTATGTTTGTTGTGATGCTACATAAATTTTTTCAATAACGTTATGACTCCAAATTGAACTACGTGATCTGTTGAAGCCTAGAAAATCTCTGCTTCAAACATTGGGGAAAACCACCCGGTCGGGACCTTAAGATAGCTCCTTTTCCGTTTGGGATGGTGGCTCCGACTGGATTTAAAGGACCAGTTTCCTTATAACTGAATGGATTGGATTGGATGGATGAAAATGAGACTAAATTAACAGAAATAAAACTATCTAATCTAAGCTAAATATTGATAAAGAAATTCTATTACTAACCCGGGTAATTATATGTGAATACAATTTAAGATTGTTTCAATCTAATAATAACCATGAAAATGTATTATTAATCAAATTGAAATATGCAGAAACGAATAAAGATAACTCTGTTTAAGAAATTAAACAGAGTTATATTAGCATATTGCATTCATCATTGTATACCATTTATATATGCTTATAAAAGATAACATTTCAATTATACTCAGAAATGATATATAAAAGGAAACGTTACGAGGACCAAATATATAAATGATAGCAAATTCTTCAAATGAATACCATATAACAAAGAAAATCAACAGTGAACAGATAGAAATACCTCATTCATCTTGAAGACTGTCAAATGAAATGTGATACTCTGATCTAGTAACTCCGATGTAAAATTAAATCCAAAGGCACAGAAATGCAACACTTCAAAGATAATTTTAGCACAAAAATCACCAGATGTGATCCTTCATCAAATATAATAAGGAGTGGAGTACAGAAATGTTAGCTCCAAGTCCAAAAAATATTACAATTTCAGATCTTTCTCTAAATGCATGAGAGGGATTTAAATAAGAATTTACATAACAAAATCCTAATACTACTGCTACAATCTATCAAATTAAAACTGAAAGGCTATCTTGAATGAAACTGATTCATTGTTTTTCTCTCTCGCTTGATGAAGCCAAGTTGCAAATGCTCAACATATCTTAGAGTCTCGGTGGATGACTCATCTCAGAATGTAACTGTCCAGCATAGGTGGCATCGGAAAATTCTGGAATTAAACAATCGACAGCGTTTGATAGGAATTTGATAGCCGTCTGTTGATTGTTTGGTTTGATCAAATGAGTCCACATACTGTCCCAGGATATTGTATGAAGTTTGCTGATTTGTTGACTTTTCTTTTCGATTTCTTCTCTCCACCTGTTTTCAGTTTCTTTCACTTTTGGCAAACTGCCAGGAACACAGTCTGAAATGAGATTGATCGAGTATAAGCTGTCATTTATGAATTGCGTGATATTATTCATCATGCTCCGGGCCCTTGATATTGCTCTCTCATCTTTCATTATTTGATGTTCCCATTCTGTAAACAAGATTTCTTTGTGTTTTTCCTCTATTCTAGGAAGATTGGCTTCTTTTCCCTTTTCTGTGTCTTGCCAATTGAGAAATTCGGAAATATTTTCATCGGCATCACTATTTCTTGTCTAAGAGTAATGAAATTTTGGATCAAGGATGAAGTAATATCACAAAAAGGTTCTGCCTGTGACAGCTTTGTGCAAAATTCAATTAATTGCTGAGACAGTAGTTTATTAGCCTCAAGGGCTTCTGATTTGAATTCATTCAACTTTGGGTAATCTTTAAACTTATCCAAAGTTGTTTGAAATTTCTTTTCTTGAATCATTTTTGCATTTTTCTCATTTTGTAACAGACTTTGTAACTTAGAAATTTCTTCATTTAGCTGTTTTTGTTTGCCTAAGAGCTGTTCATCAACTTTCTTCTTTTCTTCAGCAAGCTGTTTTTCCAATTCTTTGGACCTGAGTGTCTGATCTTGTAGTTTCTGTTGCAATTGGCTAATCTGTTGCTGATTTTCTTTAGCTTGCTCTTTCAGTGAAGCTATGTGGAGATCTTTCTGAGTTATCAGCTGAGAAACTTCTACAACTTTATCCACTATTGCAGCACTATAAGCTCCTGTATACTGGGACAATTTGTGAGGTCTTCGAATGGATTCACTTCATTGTTCTTATAGACAATATTCATAAATTCCTCTGATGGAGTAGAAAATATGTCCTGTTCTGTCTTTCTTCTCTTTCTTTGTCTTTTAACCACAGCCTTATGCTTAGGGCTGTAAAATACATCCAGAGGAGGGATCTCCTCAACTTTTAATACAATATGCCCTGTAGGATGTTCAGGAATGACTTCAACATCCTGTTCTATTTGTTCTTTATCTTTATCCTGCAATCCAAGCTGTTGAGCAAATTGATCATATTGTCTTCCAGGAATGGTTGCAAATTTACAACCTTTTATCTTGGAGACTTCTTTTTCTGCATGCTTGAAATCATTTAGAGTAAACTGACCACAATTGAGTGGGAATTGAGGCCACATTCTCTTCTTACTGTTATTCAAAGACCTAGATATTCCTTCAACTGTCAATTGATAGGAAATTTCTTGAGCAAGAAGTTTGTCTGGAACAAAAAGCGGAAGAACATGCGGCTCCACTATACTACCAAAAACCCTGATGTATGTAAATTTTTCCTCCCCAAACCAATCTCCGATTGCAGACAAGTCGGCCTTAGCTTTATCAGAAAATCTAGGAGGAAAGCGATTAAAAATGGTTTGGAAAACAGGGATGAGGAAACCATGACAGATTCTATATACATTATCTTGGAAATGAACCTTCCAAAGCAATTTATGATAAATATGAATTGGAACAGGGTCTTTGGGAGTCCATTTCCATCCAAATAAAGGAAATTCGGAATTGAAACAAAGAGCATCAAGAATATAGGCACAAAAGAAAAAGGGAGTGGAATTTCCAGCGGTTTTTTCTTGTCTGTATTCAAGTATCCTATTGGCCATTCTATCGGAAAGAATAACAGCCCAATCCATAATGTCGGAATTCACAGCAGCTAGGATTAATGGGACCATTTGTATAGAAAACCTAGCTGAATTATCATTGCCAAATAACCTACACATCATGGCAGCTGCATAGCAATATGGAGGCAGAAGGGAATCTACAGAATACATACCGGATGCTTCATTTCGGTGTTTCTTTGGATTTTTCCTCCAATCTTTGATAGGGTCAGATTGGACTTTGTTATTATCAGCAAAATCTTTGATAAATTCCTTGTTATACACCTTCTGCGGGTCTGGAAGGTGATACATTGCTTTCAGGTCTTCTGCTTTAAATGAGCCAAAAGGCACTCCAGATGCTGAAACAAACGTTATGTCTTGTATCTTTACACTGTCAATGACCCATCGAACTGCATCATAATAAGGCATGATGCTTGCTCTGGCTGCAATTCGATGCAAAAACGAATTTGCAAGTGATTTTTCAGTGATCTCAGAGTCGGAATCTGAGCTATCTTCATCTGGAACTGATGCCTTCTCCACTGTGACCTTGGGGTTTTCTCTTTCCAATAGGTTGTAGACTACTTCCCATGTCATTTTCCCAAGTCCCTGGCATGATGTATCTGTGACTAGTCTTAGTTTTATGGGCTTTTCTTTTGAGACCGTAGGAGTTTCGACAAACTTTACTGGCAGAGCAGTCTTGTTTCTTCTCCCTCTCTTTGACATTTCTGCATTTGCTACCGCTTCCCTTTGTCTGTGAATGAAAGAGTTTAGTGTTCTTTGGCTCTGCAAGACAATAAACTCTCAGTCGTGATAAACAAGCAACTCAAACGGAATGATTTATGAACTTATGATTTTCATTTATTTGTTTCGTATATCGCGTAAATGCTCCTTTTGGGTCACACTCACGTATTTAAAACCAAAATCATTAACCATATTCATTTGATTCGTTATTGAATGCCCTCGTACCAATAGAGATTTGGCGCTTGTGAAATATTAAAATATTCACTCATTCTGAACTTTTCGCATGCAATAAATGACATTTTATGAATCGCATCGAGAGTTTTCGAATGGCTTGTAAGGATTACAATACGTTTTTCCCGATTGGTCGATCCCGATTGAAAACTTTTCCGATCTCTATTGGTGGGGTCTACCATATAAGACTTCGAACAAATGTTTGATTTTTCTTTTGAAAGCGTTTATTGTAAAAACGCGCGTCGGATCGGGGAATTTCAATTAACCGTAAAGAGTTTTTTAAAGACTATCCCGATTAATCGATTGCGATTGACCGCATCGCATCGGAAGTTATAAATAACCAATTTAAACTCTTAGCGATTGAAAATTTCCGATCGAACTAATCGCATCGAAGGGTTTGAAATAGGCATATGAAGCTTCTTTTAAGGGTTATCTCCGATTCTCCGATTGCGATTGAACTTTTAAATTTGATTTGTTTTTTTATGATAAGGCCTTGTATATTAGATCGGATCATAAGTTTTTGAATGTTGAATTTGTTTAGTAAAAATATGAATTTTTCCAAAACAATGAATTTTATTTCTAAGTGTTTTATTTCTATAAGAAAAAGAAAGGGACCCTATTTCTAAATGAATTTTATTTCTAAAATTTCAAAAGAAAAAGGGAGGGTTGTTGTATAGTACAACAATTGGCGATTCACTAAAAGAACCAGTTATCTCTGAAAAATAAAATGAATACTATATTTTAAGTAAGTAAAGATTTTTAAAGGTAATAAAAATTATCCTAGGATAATTAGAAATAAAATCTAACTTATGAAAAAGAATAAAAATTATTAACAATTTCTTTCTAGTTTCTTGAGAATAAAAATATTTTGAGTTATCTTTAAGCTTTGATTGGTATTAGTAATGAAGTAAGTGGATTTTTTCAAGTTTGGTTTTGTAATATACTCTATTGTCATAGGTATTTCCTCTGCTGTCTGCAAACGTTCATAGTTTCGACAGGGTTACCTTTTAACCATTAACTATTCATTGTCCCATTCAACTAAGATTATGACTTTTTAAAAGATAAATTCATAAGACATATTATCTCATGTTTTTGTCTTTTATTTATTTTTTATTTCTTTTTAAGAGCCATTGTTCTGGTTTGGTAGCCAGTTGATAACAATGCCATTCAATAGTTATAATTAAACTGAACAAGTTGGCTCGTGATGAGACCCCTTGTCTTATATTAATAAGCCATTACCCTGTTTTGATATGCAGTATTGGTAATGTCAGTTTTATTATTTCTTATGAATATGGTAAGTCGGCTCATAATGAGACCTCTTATCTCTTAAATAATTTTACAATAATTTCTTAGAATTATATTCTAAAAAATCACAACCTAAATGAATGGGGTGAACTAGTCTTATCCTTAAGAATCAATGGATGACAATTTTCTGAGTTTTTTAAGTACCAAGACTTGAATAATCTTTACTTTTATAGATAACTTCTCTCTGCTTAATAAACTTGTAATGATTTACATTTCCCTCAAGTTTTTCCAAAAAGATTCTGCAAATAATTGGTATAATCTTTCAAAGTTTAACATCTTATTTAAAACTTATCAAAAGAATATAATCATTTCTTTAAAAATTCTTATTTACACTAAAATAAATATTTATAATATTCTTCTTAAGAATTTTTCTATCAAGTAAACAGTCAATTAAAGACTTATTAACAACCTTTATTCGCAAAACAATAAAAACTTTGCAGAAAGGAATATGTACAGTTTAAGAAGGGGTTACCTCCTTATGAGAAGAATTTCTTTAAGATAATCCCATTCACAGGAAGAGATTCTCTCTTACCTGTTAGATCTTGGAGCATGAACGTATTTGAGCCTATCTTTTCAATGATCTGAAATGGTCCAAGCCACATCTTCTGAAATTTGGTATGCTTGCCTTTTTCTTCATGTGCCTTATCCCATTTTAGAACAAGATCACCAATTGACAAAATTTTTGAGCCAGTAGAACTTGTATCAAAAGAAGATTTTACAAGCTGCTGATGTTTTTCATGAACAATTTTAGCCTTATCTCTTTCTTCTTCTAGTTTAAGGATTTGATCATATCTCAATTGAATAGATGAAGAAGGATTTTCTTCAATAAATTGTACTAGGGCTAATGATGGAAGAGTTAAATTTGATGGTATCACGGCTTCTTTTCCATAAACTAAATTAAAAGGTGAAGTTCCTATTGAAGCTTTCTCAGTAATACGATCAGCCCATAATGCAAAGATTAAAGATTTATGCCAATTCTTTTGATTTTGATCGATAGTCCTTTTAATAATTTTGATGAGATTTTTATTGGTGGATTCAGCCAAACCATTACCTTGTGGGTAATAATTTGCTGAATATTTGAGTTTAAAACCTCTTTTAACTGCAAATTCTATTAAACTGTTTCTAGAAAAATAAGATGCATTATCAAAGACAAGAGCTTGAGGTACACCAAACCTGGTTATGATAAATTGATCTATGAAATCAATAATTGCATCAGAATTGGCTACCTTCAAAGGGATTGCTTCTACCCATTTTGTAAAGTAATCAGTTGCAGTAAGGATGTACTTGTGCTGTTTGGAAGAATGAGGTACTATCTCACCAATAATGTCAAGCCCCCATTGTTCAAATGGTTGCTCAATATTCACTGGTTGCAAAGGAAAAGTTGGTTTCCTTTGTCTTCCACTTGCAGTTTGGCAAATTCTTCACTTCCTTACATAGTCATGTGTATCTTTAAAAACGGTAGGCCAGTAATAACCAGCACGAATTATTTTGTGAGCTGTGGTATCACCTCCAAAATGACCTCCTGCTGGTCCATCATGCAACTCCTGCAAAACCTTTTCAGCTTCAGTCTTTTCAAGACATCTTAACAAAATTGAATCATAATTTTTCCTAAATAACACATTATCAATGATCTCATATTTAATAGCTTTTAATCTTAAAGCACATTTTTTCTTATAGTTGAGATCAGAAGGAGCATACCCATTTTTCAAATAATAGATGAAATCAGCATACTGAGATTCAGAATCCGTAATACTTATCTGATTTACTTGAATATCTTGATTTGAATGTTCATTCTCTGGTATGTTATGAGCTCCTGCTAATAATCTGCAAAAACCTTGTCCTCTAACAATCTTAGCTGGTTTAATATCAACATCGTATTCTTGTAAAGCTGTTACCCAGTTAGCTCGTTTTTCTCCTACTTCTCTCTGAATTAATAATTGTCTCACTGCAGAGAATGGGACAATGATTTTTGTATGAGTTTTTAAGAGAAAAGGTCTGAAATGCTTGATTGATTTGAACACAGCAAAGGCTTGTTTTTCAACATCGGAATAATTCAGTTCAGCTCCTTGCAGATTTGAACTGAAGAAAGAAATTGGCGCTTCAGTTTTTTGATCATTGAGTTGTGTTAAAACAGCTGCATAGGATGTCTCTAGGGCTAAGGTATACAAAATAAAATCTTTAGAAAAATCCGGAGTACTTAATGCTGGTGCATTAATGATTGCCTGTTTGATTGCCTCAAAGGCTTCTTTCTCTTTATGCCCCCATTTGAATACTGAATTCTTCTTGATCATATTTTGCATAGGTAAAACAATTAAAGAAAAATTAGGAATGAATCTTTTTACAAAATTGATCTGTCCAAGAAATGATTGCATGGATTTTTTGTTATGAGGTAAAGAAATATCAGAGATATCTTTAACTCTGTCTGGATCAATGTATATACCATCTTTTGACACAACAAATCCTAAAAGTTTTCCTTCATCCAAAGCAAAGAAAGATTTCTTTGGATTTAAGGAAATACCAAACCTTCTACATCTTTCAAATATTTGTTTTAGATCATGTAGATGATTGGTTCTTTTTTTGGAGAATACTGTTATGTCATCAAGATAAACAACAACTGATTTATTGATCAGACCTTTAAATGCTATGTCCATGGCTCTTTGGAAAGTTGCTCCTGCATTTATTAATCCAAAAGGCATTTTTTGATAAGCATAAGTTCCCCATTTTGTTCTGAAAGTTGTTTTCAATCTGTCATCTGGATGAAGTAAGACTTGATTATAGCCTGAAAATCCATCAAGAAAGGACATAAGTTCAGAACCAGCTACTTTTTGAAGTATCTGTTCCATGGTTGGCAATGGGAAATTGTCTTTTAAACATGCCTTGTTTAAATTTCTGAAATCAATACATATTCTTATATCACCATTTTTCTTCCTTACAGGTACCATATTGGAAACCCAATTGGAATGCCTGACAGGAAAAATGATTTTGGCTTTCAAAAGTTTATTAAGTTCTGATTTGATTTGATCTTCAATATTTGGATGAACTTTCCTTAGCTTTTGTTGAACGGGTTTAATATCAGGAAGCATTGGAATTGTGTGCTGAATAACCGAAGTATCATATGTTTTTAAATCATCATAATTCCAAGCAAAAACATTTTTATATTTTTTCAATAGTCTAATGAAAGCATCCCTTTCCTCTGATGTTAAATTAAGTCCTAAATTAACATTTTGAGGTTTTGAATCAGAACCAAGATTCACTAATTCAAATTTCAAAGTGGAACTTTGAAGCTTGGTATTAGTGACTTTCTTGAATCTGTCTTTAATATCATATAAGTCCTCCAATTTAACAACAGATTTCGGAATGGGATTTTCATTACCTTTTGAAGTAATTTGTAAATCATGATCTTCTTCGTCAATAATTTGATCATCATATGATTTCTCTGAAGTCATGAAATTTAAGATATCTTGATCATGATAGAAAACTCTCCAATTTGTGACATTGTCTGGGACAGATGGTCGGAAAATTACTTCTACAGAAAACCTATCAGGACTGCAGTCTTCAGCAGGTAGGAGTTTAGATGCAACATTAGCTAATAAGTCAGCTGATGTATTTTGATTCCTAGGAATAGGAGAAATATTAAATGCTAAAAAATGAGTGGTGAGATCTTGTACTAGGGTTTGATAATGTTTAAGATGTCCTGAAAGGCAATGAATAGTATTCCTAACTTGTTTTATAACAATTTCGGAATCCCCAAAGACTTTCAAGTATTTAACATCTAACCCTATAGCTTTATAAATTCCTTGAACCAAGGCTTCATATTCTGTAGTATTGTTAGTACACTCAAATTCTAGCCTACATGACAGCATGGTTTTTTCTCCATTTGGATCGATTAAAATGCATCCTGCTCCAGCTCCATCATTAGACTTTGATCCATCGAAATATAATGACCAAAACAAAGATTTATCTAATGAATCATCTACAGTTACATCAGAAGTATTTACAATTCTGGAAGAATCAGATTGTGAAAAATTTTCTACTTGAGAAACAAAAGTATTAACAGAAAACGGTGATTGGGGTGCTTTGAAGTTTCCAAGAAATGATTCAGCAGAATAACCTCCAAGAATGTTGTTGTTGAATGCTACTGGTTCGTTATGTTGTTCAAATTCAGTGACAGTATGCCTCATATGTTTTTCTCGTTCAACTTTGATTTGATTTGGTTTCCCTTTATAGGGTAGCCACATATGAGAATAATCAGTCGAGATATAACCATTTAGTTTCGCAGACCAGTCCCTACTTAAAACTAATCCATAGAATTCAGGAATATCAGCAATCAAAATATCAATTCTTTGGACAATTCTAGGATCTGAAGCTAACCTGATAGTTACTGAATTGATTTCTCCTACAACTTGAACTTTGGATCGATCTAATTGAACAATATGTACTGCTGATTTCTGTGGTTCGATATTCAATTTGGCACACACAGAAATAGGCATTATATTGGAGGAGGCTCCAGAATCAATCAAACAATTGTGCAGATTTTTATTGTACATCTCATAAGTCAACAGAAAAGGAGGAGTTTGAGAATTTGACTTTTCCCCAATGAGTACAGTATCATTAGCATCTACCTTGTCTGGTGGCTTACCAGTTCCTCTTGCTGCTTTTGCAACTACACCGCTTGGTAAAGGAGCGATTGGTGTAGCATTTAATTCTTTCAATAACAACTTCTGCTGGTGTTTCAATTTGCTGAGTTCATGTAACGAAATGTTGGCTTTGATCTTTTTCATGTCTTCGACAATGTTGTACTCCATAGGATCTGACACTACTAAAGTCTTTGTTGTTGATGTGGGTGGGTTAGAAGAAGATGGCTGATTCTGAATAGGTAGTGGAGAAGCTTTCTTTGCAGGAGATTTGTCTTTGATACTTGGAGTTGTGTTTTTTCTTTTAGGAGCTGTTTGTATAGGCTCTGATGTAGATTTACTCCTAGTACTTACAGGCATAGCTTCTTGTTCTACCTCACTGTCAGAATTAGGGAGAATAAAATCCCACATTCCATGTAATTCAGCGATTTCTTCATTTTCACCTTCCTCATCTGATATTAAGGATGTATCTTCTTCTTCCTCTTCTTCCTCTGATTCTGCATTAGAGATCGCATTAGGAGGTTTAGATTCAACTTGATTTCTTCTAAAATTTCGGAATGGTTTTTTGGTAGAAGTTTCAGCTACTTGTTTCTTAATTTCAACCATTTCATTTGACATGGTTTTAAGAACTTTTTTTAAACCTTCCATGTCAAATGGATCTCTGGCCTTTTTCTTTGATTCATCTTTGAAGCTGACTTTCTTTGATTTTCTTTCCTCAAGAGCGTTTTTCTTTTCCAGAGAAGTAATTCGTTTTTCAACAGCAATAGCTTCTTTCATACTTTCAGCTAATGTAGGCTTTGCAGCTCTGTCTACGAAAATAGCTATGTTTGAGGGTAAGGAAGTAATATACCATTCAATTCTGACCTGCTCACTCGGCTTGGAATCAGTGGGAATTTTGTTCAAGAGCTTATTGAATCTAGAATTAAACTCTTTAATTGGTTCCTTGGGTTCTATTCTCAAATTTGAGAGATCATTGAGTAAAGTAGCTATTGATCGATCATCTCCAAATTTGGTTAAGAAATAATCTGAAAAAATATCCCAACTTGTTATAGATCCTGATGGTAATGAAAAATACCATGATCCTGCTATTCCTTGAAGAGTATAAGGAAATAGTCTAACTACAACATCCTCCTGTGTAACTCCATTCAAATTAATAGCCAACATAAAATTATTAATATGTTCTTCAGCTGGAATGTTAAGATCTGGGCTGAATTTTGGAAGCCATTTTCCAGGATTATCTGGTAAATCATGTAAAGGTGCAGCCATGTTCACTGCTCCTGAAGTAGCCCATGGTCTAGCCATTATCGGAACGACTATCGGAGGAGTAGTAGTAACTGGAGGTGCTTGAATAGAAGTTGTTGGAATAGATGATGCTTGAGGTGAATGAGGAGGAGGTAGTAATAAAGACTGAAGAGGTTGTGATGTTGAAGGTGATGATCCCTGGTGAACAATAATATGTAATGGGGAAGTGGGTGTTTGACTTCGCACTGGAGATGATGAGATGGAAGATGATGGAGAAAAGGTCTCACTATCAGAACCTTCAGTGTTCTTTTTTGCCTTTTTCCTTCGGGTAAAGGTAACTCAGCTGGTTCAATGCCAAGTTTTTCGCTTTGAAGTCTGGTGAGATGATGAGGTAGGTGGAATTGCGAAGTCTGACTGCCTTGAGATACTTCAGATCTCTGAGGTGATATGGAGAAGCCTTGAAGTTTCTGGATGATAGACTGAACTTCAGGGGACTCCGGACTTAAATGTTCTGAAGTATGGTGTGATTGAGCAGTGATAGTTGATCCCTCTTCTTCTCGTTTGGATACTGGTGATTCAGAATGCAAACGGGAGGTCTGAGGTGAGGTGGAGGGTGATTTACTCTGAGAATGGTCTGTAGGTTTTGATTTACTCGCCATTCATAGTTGGCCCTCCTTCTAGCGCCAAAAATGTTGAAGCCTAGAAAATCTTTGCTTCAAACATTGGGGAAAACCACCCGGTCGGGACCTTAAGACAGCTCCTTTTCCGTTTGGGATGGTGGCTCCGACTGGATTTAAAGGACCAGTTTCCTTATAACTGAATGGATTGGATTGGATGGATGGAAATGGGACTAAATTAACATAAATAAAACTATCTAATCTAAGCTAAATACTGATAAAGAAATTCTATTACTAACCGGGGTAATTATATGTGAATACAATTTAAGATTGTTTCAATCTAATAATAACCATGAAAATGTATTATTAATCGAATTGAAATATTCAGAAACAAATAAAGATAACTCTGTTTAAGAAATTAAACAGAGTTATAATAACATATTGCATTCATCATGTATACCATTTATATATGCTTATAAAAGATAACATTCCAATTATACTCAGAAATGATATATAAAAAGGAAAGTTATGAAAACCAAATATATATATAAATGATAGCAAATTCTTCAAATGAATACCATATAACAGAGAAAATCAACAGTGAACAGATAGAAATACCTCATTCATCTTGAAGACTGTCAAATGAAATGTGATACTCTGATCTAGTAACTCCGATGTAAAATTAAATCCAAAGGTACAGAAATGCAACACTTCAAAAATAATTTCAGCACAAAAATCACCAGATGTGATCCTTCATAAAATATAATAAGGAATGGAGTACAGAAATGTTAACTCCAAGTCCAAAAAATATTACAATTTCAGATCCTTCTCTAAATGCATGAGAGGGATTTAAATAAGAATTTACATAACAAAATCCTACTACTACTGCTACAATCTATCAAATTAAAAACTGAAAGGCTATCTTGAATGAAACTGATTCATTGTTTCTCTCTCTCGCTTGATGAAGCCAAGTTGCAAATCTTCAACATATCTTGGAGTCTCGGTGGATGACTCATCTCGAAATGCAACTGTCCAGCATAGGTGGCATCGGAAAATTCTGGAATTAAATGATGAACGGAATTTGAAAGGAATTTGATAGCCATTTTTTGATTGTTTGGTTTGATTAAATGAGTCCACATACTGTCCCAGGATATTGTTTGAAGTTTTTTGATTTGTTGACTTTTCTTCTTCATTTCTTCTCTCCATCTGTTTTCAGTTTCTTTTACTTTTGGCAAACTGCCAGGAACACAGTCTGAAATGAGATTGATTGAGTATAAGCTGTCATTTATGAATTGAGTGATATTATTCATCATACTCCTGGCCCTTGATATTTCTCTCTCAGCTTTCATTATTTGATGTTCCCATTCTGTAAACAAGATTTCTTTGTGTTTTTCCTCTATTCTAGGAAGATTGGCTTCTTTTCCCTTTTCTGTGTCTTGCCAATTGAGAAATTCGGAAATCTTTTCATCGGCATCATCTATTTCTTGTCTAAGAGTAATGACATTTTGGATCAAGGATGAAGTAATATCACAAAAAGGTTCTGCCTGTGACAGCTTTGTGAAAAATTCAATTAATTGCTGAGACAGTAGTTTATTAGCCTCAAGGGCTTTTGATTTGAATTCATTCAACTTTGGGTAATCTTTAAACTTATCCAAAGTTGTTTGAAATTCCTTTTCTTGAATCATTTTTGCATTTTTCTCATTTTGTAACAGACTTTGTAACTTAGAAATTTCTTCATTTAGCTGTTTTTGTTTGCCTAAGAGTTGTTCATCAACTTTCTTCTTTTCTTCAGCAAGCTGTTTTTCCAATTCTTTGGACCTGAGTGTCTGATCTTATAGTTGCTGTTGCGATTGGCTAATCTGTTGCTGATTTTCTTTAGCTTGCTCTTCCAGTGAAGCTATGTGGAGATCTTTCTGAGTTATCAGCTGAGAAACTTCTACAACTTTATCCACTGTTGCAGCACTATAAGCTCCTGTATACTGGGACAATTTTGTGAGATCTTCGAATGGATTCACTTCATTGTTCTTATAAACAATATTCATAAATTCCTCTGATGGAGTAGAAAATATGTCCTGTTCTGTTTTTCTTCTTTTTCTTTGTCTTTTAACCACAGCCTTATGCTTAGGACTGTAAAATACATCCAGAGGAGGGATCTCCTCAACTTTTAATACAATATGCCCTGTAGGATGTTCAGGAATGACTTCAACATCCTGTTCCATTTGTTCTTTATATTTATCCTGCAATCCAAGAGTACATTGAGCAAGTTGATCCATATCCTCCCCGAGATAATTCATAATTTACAACCTTTTATCTTCGAGACTTCTTTTTTAGCATGCTTGAAATCATTTAGAGTAAACTGACCACAATTGAGTGGGAATTGAGGCCACATTCTCTTCTTACTGTTATTCAAAGACCTAGATATTCCTTCAACTGTCAATTGATAGGAAATTTCTTGAGCAAGAAGTTTGTCTGGAACAAAAAGCGGAAGAACATGTGGTTCCACAATACTACCAAAAACCCTGATGTATGTAAATTTTTCCTCCCCAAACCAATCTCCAATTGCAGACAAGTCGGCCTTAGCTTTATTAGAAAATCTAGGAGGAAAGCGATTGAAAATGGTTTGGAAAACAGGGATGAGGAAACCATGATAGATTCTATATACATTATCTTGGAAATGAACCTTCCAAAGCAGTTTATGATAAATATGAATTGGGGCAGGGTCTTTGGGAGTCCATTTCCATCCAAATAAGGGAAATTTGGAATTGAAACAAAGAGCATCAATAATATAGGCACAAAAGAAAAAGGGAGTGGAATTTCCAGCGGTTTTTTCTTGTCTGTATTCAAGTATCCTATTGGCCATTCTATCAGAAAGAATAACAGCCCAATCCATAATGTCGGAATTCACAGCAGCTAGGATTAATGGGACCATTTGTATAGAAAACCTAGCTGAATTATCATTGCCAAATAATCTACACATCATGGCAGCGGCATAGCAATATGGAGGCAAAAGGGAATCTACAGAATACATACCGGATGCTTCATTTCGGTGTTTCTCTGGATTTTTCCTCCAATCTTTGATAGGGTCAGATTGGACTTTGTTATTATCAGCAAAATCTTTGATAAATTCCTTGTTATACACCTTCTGCGGGTCTGGAAGGTGATACATTGCTTTCAGGTCTTCTGCTTTAAACGAGCCAAAAGGCACTCCAGATGCTGAAACAAACGTTCTGTCTTGTATCTTTACACTGTCAATGACCCATTGAACTGCATCATAATAAGGCATGATGCTTGGTCTGGCTGCAATTCGATGCAAAAACGAATTTGCAAGTGATTTTTCAGTGATCTCAGAGTCGGAATCTGAGCTATCTTCATCTGGAACTGATGCCTTCTCCACTGTGACCTTGGGGTTTTCTCTTTCCAATAGGTTGTAGACTGCTTCCCATGTCATTTTCCCAAGTCCCTGGCATGATGTATCTGTGACTAGTCTTAGTTTTATGGGCTTTTCTTTTGAGACCGTAGGAGTTTCGACAAACTTTACTGGCAGAGCAGTCTTGTTTCTTCTCCCTCTCTTTGACATTTCTGCGTTTGCTACCGCTTCCCTTTGTCTGTGAATGAAAGAGCTTGGTGTTCTTTGGCTCTGCAAGACAATAAACTCTCAGTCGTGATAAACAAGAAACTCAAACAGAATGATTTATGAACTTATGATTTTCATTTATTTGTTTCGTATATCGCGTAAATGCTCCTTTTGGGTCACACTCACGTATTTAAAACCAAAATCATTAACCATATTCATTTGATTCGTTATTGAATGCCCTCGTACCAATAGAGATTTGGCGCTTGTGAAATATTAAAATATTCACTCATTCTGAACTTTTCGCATGCAATAAATGACATTTATGAATCGCATCGAGAATTTTCGAATGGCTTGTAAGGATTACAATACGTTTTTCCCGATTGGTCGATCCCGATTGAAAACTTTTCCGATCTCTATTGGTGGGGTCTACCATATAAGACTTCGAACAAATGTTTGATTTTTCTTTTGAAAGCGTTTATTGTAAAAACGCGTGTCGGATCGGGGCATTTCAATTAACCGTAAAGAGTTTTTAAAGACTATCCCGATTAATCGATTGCGATTGTCCGCATCGCATCGGAAGTTATAAATAACCGATTTAAACTCTTAGCGATTGAAAATTTCCGATCGAACTAATCGCATCGAAGGATTTGAAATAGGCATATGAAACTTCTTTTAAGGGTTATCTCCGATTCTCCGATTGCGATTGAACTTTTAAATTTGATTTGTTTTTTATGATAAGGCCTTGTATATTAGATCGGATCATAAGTTTTTTGAATGTTTGAATTTGTTTAGTAAAAATATGAATTTTTCCAAAACAATGAATTTTATTTCTAAGTGTTTTATTTCTATAAGAAAAAGAAAGGGACCCTTAAAAGATAGAAACACTTTGCTAGAAATTGAATTCTGCACAAAAAAAATATATATGTTTTTTTTTTTTTTTTTGGGAAAAAATGTATATGAAAAAAAAGTGGAAGGGGTGTTATTAAAAAATGGGCGGAATGGTATGAATGGGAGGGGGCGGAATTATGAAAGGGGAGAGGAGAATTCGATAGGGAAAGCGCTGGTATGGAACAATATGGGAAGGGCGGACCACATATATATAAACAGAACATATATATAAATAGTGGAGGGGCGGAATGGAGGGATATGGGGATTATGAAAGTAATGGGAAATGGTATTAAAGAAAATATGAATACAATATATCAATTTCGCTGTAATGGGAAGGCAGCGTATTCAATAAAACCGATATAACATATGTTTGAGGCAGCGTTCTTATGACAGTCAAGAACGTATTGTGAATTGAGGCAGCGTTCAAATATGAAATAGAGGCAGCGTTTAAACGTGCAGACAGTGTTAATTATATAAACGTGTAGACAACGTTATATATAATATGGAACGTTGTATTAAATGGCGTGTAAAGAGTGTAGTTCGATGAGGGAGAAACGCAGCGTATGGATACAGTGATTTATTACATAGAGAACGTATTGAACGCTGTGGAGGCGTATTACCAAGGGCGGTGTCGCATATGGACAATCGATTTGTGGGAGCGTAGACAGTGTGACAGAGTGTAATACCAGCGGATATGTAATGAGAGGGCGCAGAGTTTTGAGGGATGGGAGGTGTATGCAGAGTGAGGGAGAGGGCGTAGGGCGCAGAGTGGAGAGATGGGGGAGGTGAATGGGTCGATAGGTATGGAGAAGGGAAGGCGTTGGGTAGGTGAGTCGATGGAGAAAGGAGGAGGCCTAAAAGGCCGTTACAGAAAAAAAAATTTGAAATGAAATCTTGCAGAATGATAGAGCCTGCAATTTGCATATTGACAGAGGAGCCTGCAGTCTTCAGGAGCTGTAGGAGCTGGAGCTGCAAATGTCAGGGATATTAGAGAAAAAAAAATGCAGAATAATAGTCTAGCAATTAGGAGCAGCAGAAAACTATTAATAAAAAATTGACTGAGCAAAGGAGAGAGAGTTACACCACAGGCAGAAATTCCAATAGTGGAGCTGGCTCTGATACCATGTCAAACCAGGAGGTAACTCCTCAAAATCAGAATGTGTATTAGCTGAAGAATGTACATGCTTTTATAGATGGGAGGTGAGGCTATTGGGATTCATCTCCCAATGACTCTTGGCCTTCCTTATTTCCTAATATTAAATAATATACAAAAATACATATGCACACCCATCCATAGGATTAGGTGTCAACAAAATCAAAGTTTGAACAACATATTGCAGCATTGCAGGCTAAGCTGCAACCCGAGACTCCCTCAGAGGTGCGCGCATAGCGATTAGCCTTGGTAAAAGAAGCATTTGAAAGAATTTCAGCTAATTTTTACAATGGCTTCATGCTACTTGAGAAAACAATGGGATTGTGGAACTCTATGCAAATAGAACCACTAGTCAAAAATATCAATTAGGAGTTGCACGCCAAGGAGCAGGCATTTGACGACCTTGAGGAGGCCTTACCCACTTTTGTCCCTGCTCAGCGCATGGCCCGCCTGCACAAAATCCAAGTTATGCACGATGAAGTCAAGGAACTCCACAGGAAGAAGAAAATCATGACCGAGCATATGAATCCATGGGCAGACGAGGCAATGAAGCTGTCTCAAGACGTGGATGCAACCGTTAAGAACCTGAATCAGACCCTGCAAAGTATCAATCTAACCACAGAAGGTCTGACATCACAAAAGCTGGTAGATACTTCACCGAATGCAATAGATTAGAGTGCAGGCATCCTGGTACCCTTTTTTGCTGCCATTGAAGACCTGCAGAACAAGATGAAGAACCCAATTCCGCTGTGACTCGGGACAAGTCACAAGATTGTGTTGGGGGCCTGTTGGAGCAAGGTCCCTTAGGGCCGAATTTTGATATATTTTTGGAATATTTTTGAAATTTTTTGTAATTTTAGTCATGCGCAACACAAGTCAAGGGGCTTTGGGGCGGGTCAAAGCCCCTCATGAGTTGTAATGGGTCAAAGGGTAGAACTAGGGGCTGCAAACCAATGTTTACGGACCTTAGATTAGCGCGGGCTAAAAGTATAAATAGGATTCTAGATAGAGTCTATAGGAGACAATGATGTTGATGATGATAGAGATTTGATTATGTTTTTATATTTTAGCGAACTGGTCTAGGTTAGAAGGCTCCTGCTGGATGTGTGCGTGGAGACCTTAGTCCTGCTGTGTGTGGACCCCACAGGCTGTGTGCGTGAGTAGACTGAAGGTGTTATAAGGAATATATAATGGTGAATGAATAAAGGAATATTTTGGGTGATATATGAGTACTAAATGCATATATTATTTTCTTTATGATCTATTATGCATGTTATTTCCAGTTATAGTGTTATCTGTGTTCATATTGATTGCGCAACTGTTTTATGATTTAGATGAATGATAAATTAATGGATATGTTATTGTTGAGATTTAAGAATATGTATTAAGGATAATTACAAGGATTGTGGAGTCTGTTCTAGCGTGCACATAAGGTATTCTATGTATTTGACCTAAATCTGTCTGGTTAGGGTTTTTGGTTAGGGATTCTGTTGCGAAGGTCTGATCAAAGTTTTTTTAGATATAAAGACACCCACATCATCTAATTCTCTCTCAGGGTGTGGAAACCTAGTTCCAACACCCTCCCATACTACTTCGGGTGAGACCTTGACTTGCGCAAGCAGGTCACTGCAGAAAGGGATAGTAGTAAGATGGTTTTATTGGTTAACCTTAACTCCAAACTTAGGTCAGGACCCCTCAAGCCAATAGTGTTACATATCCTCAGGTTAGGGTTTTGTTTATTTAGGTTTTTCTCTTATTGTTCAATAATAAAAATGACCTTGAGCCTCATTGTAACACAATTTAGAGGCATGTAGCCACCACATCTCTTTTCAGAGATAAGCTACCATTGCCCGAGCTTTTTTTTTTCCATTCTTTCTGTGAGCTTTTTTTAGTATTTGACATTAATGAAATGAAGTGTTATTCCTGTTGCATCTCTGTGTTTATTTTTATTTTTGTGTTTTATTGCATTCCTACATAAGTCTGGATCAGTGCTATCAGAGCGGTCTTCTCTTTCTCAATATTTATTTGGATGTGCCCAACGAGGTCAGGGTATAAGGAGTTAGGGCTCGATCGAGTTGAACCTTTGCAAGATCAGCCTCGCAAACCCCGATGGCCGCCCATGGCTGAAGAAAATAAAGACGATGGAGCAGGAGATCCTATCAAAATATTTATCAAGAAGGCCCTCGAGAAAAAAAGGAATGTGATGATGGATAACTTTCACCAGATCCTTCAACGGCTACCCACTGATGGCGCATATTCATCCAACAGCCACTTTGGAGGTGAAACTCCTTTCAAGGTACAAGTAAACTTTGACATTCCCATATTTGAGGGCCAAATAGATGCATATGCCATAGATAGATGGTTGAATTTGATGGAAGGGTATTTTTCGGTCCATGATTTCTCTGATCGAGAAAATATTACCTTTGTGCTCCTCAAAGCCGCCCCCCATGTAAAATATTGGTTGGAAACCTACTGTGAACAGAGGGATGAGGAAGAACCCTCACTTTTTTCAACCGCACCCACTTGGAATTAGTTTTGAGACGACATCAAGGAACAATATTATCTTGTGGGGAGCTATGAGGACAAGTACATCGAGTATACCACGTTTCAGTAGCAAAGGGATCAAGATGTGCATGATCTGACGAATTTTTTCCATACCCTTCACACAAAGTTGGGTATTAAAGATTTAGAGAAACACTTGGTGTTCAAGTACCACAGTTGTTTGCACAGATACATTAATGAGGAAATGTATTTCCTTGATATTACTTCGCTTGGTATGACATATCGATATGCCGCCAAGATTGAGCAAAAATTTAAGTAAAATAAGTGATACTTTGGATCCACAAATACGAAACCACGGAAAGGTGCCCCCAAACCGAAGAATAATGGGAAAATCCAAAGAGGGGCCACTCAGGAAAACCCTCCAAAGCAGCAAGAAAATAACAACACCACAAATCCAAAGAAGGACATGAGGAAGTGGTGTGAATTCCATAAAAGCTCCACTCACAACACAAGTGAGTGTTGGGCCAAACAGTTTCTCGTGGTCGAGATGAAGGCATCTGAAGCAGATGCATCTTCTGTTTCAAAGTCAGAACCATACAAGGGTGTTATACGGAATTTTTATCTGCGGATAAACCAAATTCCCTAAGTGTGGTTTTTATCACTTAGAACAATAGAGGAAAGAATAACTATCACTTTATCTAAAACAAGCAGATATATAGAATGGGAAAGGAGCCTACTTGTGATTCTTTCGCTTTTCCTTCTCCTTCTGTTGTTGTTGCCATCGCTCTCAATCCAACTCAAGTCGCTATATCGATTCCTGCAAACACAAACAAAGAACAACAAACAACATGTAATATACAATATATATACTTATCTTACTCAAATAAAATTGACTAGATCTGAAATACATACATCATTGAAGAATACATTGCACAATAAATATAGACATATGTATGGGAAAATGAATAAAAATATTTATTAGAGAGTAGAAGGAGAAGATTACAACCAATGGATTGATTTGTTGTCAACCTGCTCCATCTTCATTCCAGCCTCATCACATCCAAAATTATCCCAGCAACATATCAATACTTTCACTCTCTTATCAAATGAGAATCCAACAACATAACTTTACCAAAATTCTTCCTTCCCTAGAACTAGGATGAGTGCTCAATTTATAGGGAAATTGATGGTTGTTTCTCAATGCATGAATTTCTAATAATAGGCAAGACATGTTTCCAAGTTCAAAGGTGTTAGATGGACACTTGGATTTGAAGTTTGACACATATGGACTCTTCTAGAAGGCACTGGCCATGTGGAGATTCCCGGACAAATGAGAATTCCGCTCCCAGGTGACCAACACACCCTTTAATGTTGAGAAGTGCACTGCAGTGCACCCTTGAATGGAGGATTTTGTGTTACAACTTAGTTAGTCCCTTGCAGGTGAGCATTGGTGAGTCAATAGGTCATATAACATATACTTCAAACCTTGGAAATATCACAATAGAAGCCATGAATGAAATTTCTTCACTTAGGGCATGTAGCAACTGAAAGATAAGGGGATGATAGACCCTATTTCATTGGTCCTGGGGATGATGTACAGTTTGACCAGGTCTTGGGGGATGATGCCCAAATTGACCTATAACAGTTGCCCCCTAAAGCATGAAGTCAAAATAATAATAGGATTTGGATGAGATGCTTTACGATGTGATGATCTGGAACTGAAGTGGATGGTGACCTTCATCAATATTATAAAAAATTACATCATGATATATTTCATCTTGATCATGAATTGCTGAGGGAGGAATTCCCATTCTCAACACATAAACTATCTAATAACATGTGCATAATTCATAAAGTCATCTACATTGGAATTTTTCCCAATATAGACATGCCTATAGATATAGACCCATGTTTGGATTACGATCTGTATGTAAAGCCATCGTACAGATGATGTGTAAAAAAATCCTGAAATTGCAGCTCAGATGGATGAAACTAGATCTGGGGTCTTCGTATCTCGTTCACTTGATCATTCAGGTACAAGTCTAGCCAGAATATATGATTTGAAGTCGAACATGGGAAGACATCATCTGATTACCAGGAAATGATGTGAGTTGTTAACATACGCGAGAGAAATACCATTGATATTAATGGCTCTCAAGGTACTGCAGTACAATTTTCAAGGCGTGAATAGATGATTTGATGCCAAACGCCAAAAAAAATATTTCGGTCTAAGGTCTGGAAGTGAGAAACTCGTCAATGATGTAACAAGCCTCAGGGTATTGGAAGATGTTTCTAAGTAAACTTCTTGGATGATGGGCTGATGTCGAGAGGAAGCCACTTTATCATGAAACAAGAGTTACTGATTTCAGAGACAAAATGTAACTTGATATAGAAATTTTCAAGGATGAATGTCATGAAAATTAAGGTTTATGAGTATTGTAGAAGTATGAGGATTCACTGGATGACTTCTCTTGAACATATCGGCGACACTGATATGAGTTGGTAGTGTTATCCCAAAACCTAAGTGAAGTTATGATGAACCGTAGGTATGAATGAATTGTCAAGAATATTACCCAACCCAAAAGTCATGATGATGGAGTGAAAGTGTCATGTTCAAGAGTGACCTGCTACCATAAAGTGTTATGTTCTTTTTCCCAAATTTTCCCCAATCATTTGTCGACTAGTACCTCTTTATTTTTTAACAAGCTTGAGGAGGATAACATATGCTTGATCTATAATTAAACCCTTCGGGCGAATGCATCACTATTTAATAATTTAATGAGTTAGCGATAAATGAAACTCAATTCTTGCCATGATCAACAAGCCCATCGCTATTTTATGTTTTAGCGAGCCTAACGACAGTGACAACCAGATCCTTTTTCATGTTTAGAGAGTTTGAAAAAGAGGACAAAAGAAAACTCCATGAGTAATTTTTCATAAATTTGTCTCTCAGGTTCAAAAAAGTATAAAATGATACCTGAGAAAACCTCTTAGCCATGTTCGACTAAGGTTTTCATTTTTCGTAAATAATCTATCTCAGTCCGGAAAAGGGATAAACTTATACTGAGTAGATGTCGTTTCGTTTACTTTTACGATCTCGAAAAGACAAGTGCTCGACAATATTTTCACATTATTGGAGTCTGAAAAGAGCTAAAAGAAGACTCCATGGGTTCCTTTTTTTCCTTTATCGAAGCTTGAAAAAGAGATAAAAGTGTGCTTCAAGTCCTTTTTCATTTTGATCAAAGATCAAAAAATAAGGATAAAATTATGCTTTGTGGTCAAATCATTCTTGAATAAGTGTGCACAACTAATCTTCTATATCAGCTGTAAAACCTGTTCAGAAAACCATCAAATAGATTAAAAATACCTGTTTCATAGCAAAAATGAATAAAAACCATAGTAACAGCATTAAATATGATTTTAAATAATCAAATTGACTAATTAAAAGAGTTTTTACCATTAATGTTTACCATTTTAAAATTAGGAGCTCTGAACCAATTTTTTCCCTTGAACTTTAGCAGTTGATTGTGACAGATTCTATGGATGATTTTCCTCACCTTTCGATCCATGTTGGAGCTATGAACCTTCTCTTTCTTTTAGTATCATTTTCATTGCATTTCATGATAAATTTTTAGGGTTTTGAGCCCCTTAAGGTAAATCTACTAGATCAGAGGGAAACACACCCTTGAATGTCAAAAGGTGCATTGCACTGCACTGAAATTGAAAGCCAGATGCACTGCAACGCTTTGTCCCTTAACCTGGGGTGCGTTGGGTGCAATTTCCATTCTTGTTTTTTGTTGTGTGCCCAAAATTTCCCAAGTTTTTTGCATGAAATGGATCCTAATGAGTCTTATGATTATGTTTCAGGTATTCATCAGATCAAAATGATGATTACATGGAGGAAAAGAGAACATGAAGAACAAAACATGATTTCCCTAAACGATCCAAGTACTGTACGATCCCTCAAATATTGCGGGTTTCTAAAGTACTTCAGATTGTCGGGTATGACGTAGCAAATGGAACTATCAGATTTCCTTGTTCATTCATGGGACCTGGCGATACAGGATTTTCACATTGGGGACAAAGTGGTCCCAATATTAGTGGAGGACATTTATTTTCTCATAGGATTATCGAGGCGAGGTTCACCCATTTCTCTTTCAGGGTCTGCTCTTGGAGGAGAGATGGTGAGAGATTACATACTACAACACTTCCATCAATGGATTGAACCTAGAAAGGATGGTAAAATAAACATACGTGATGTACTTGATTTTCCTTTGAGGACCATCCTATTCACTATCACAAAGCTTTCTGGTTCGACTACACTACATGAGGAAAACATATCATACATGTAGTATGCACTGGAGTGTTTAGAACCAACAATATTTAACTTGGATGAAGTTTTACTCTTTCAAATGAAATAACAACTGACCAAGGCAAAGGGAGGAAGGAAGAATAATTTCAACTATGGCTCGATCCTGATTTCCTTCACCTTAGATTGGATTCCATTGATGCAACCCCCACTGGGTATATATGGCCCTAGAGATCCACAGATGCAGATATTGGTAGAGTTGATGTCTATAAATGTTGGTTAATCGACCATCATATTATCTACTACATTCTTTTCCTGGTTTAGATGATAGATGATTTCCATCGATGATTATGCATATGCAGGAATAGACTTCCGAGGAGATCCAAACTTGATTCTACCAGACGGCGCTCAATGGGGTGCAATTGGTAAGAATGTTTTGACCATTTTTTTTAGTTTTCTAAGGTTTATAAATGTTTTTTTTATTTTGATGTTCCCAAATAATAAACTAAAATTTTGATGTATGCAAATGTAGGTCGAGTTTGACCAGTGGGTCAGCTAGAGTAGGGAGCAGAGTAGCTAGCAGAGAGGGCTGTCGAGAGAGAATTCCTTCGAGATTTAGATATGACTGAGACCCTTGTTGAACTACAACAAAACATAGAGGGATTGACTGTTGATTTTCCAGATTTCCAGATCGAAGAGATACCCATGAAACTGCAACGCCACACTATTAGCATTCCTAACCTTTGGATGTGGTTATTGCGTAGGATAGCGGATCAGTAACTTGTTATCATGAGCATCACTAGTTTACTTTAACATTTTGCATACATTTTGAGGTCAGATGACGAATGTGTCTTGGGCACAAATTTTATAAAAACCTATAGCTATATATCTATTTGTTTTCAGTGTTTTCCTATGTTTATTGTGTAATCCTATTCAATTATGTGATGTGAATTGAAATTATGTCCTTAAATGTGTTGCAAATGTCTATTTAAAACATAATTCGCTAAGGAATAAGTTAATCTACTCAAATTTCTGGAAATGTGTTGATATTGAATGAAATCAAAATTTCTTTCCAAAATTTGAACTCTTAGGAACATACGATGTAGTGTTGGATTTCTGACAGTATAAATTCTAGTAAGTTGTAGTACAACAAGTTGTGAGTCTAACCTAATATTGACGCGGTTAATACCAAATGAAATGGCATCAGAGAGAAGTTCGATCAATGCGCTATACTCAGTGATATTATTTGTATATCGACCGATACAAATCCCTTGAAAAATCACTAACTCATCGTTCAGAGTGAAAATGGTCCATGCTGTAGAGGATAGATTTTGCATACTACGACTAGCACCATCGGCATACCCAATGAATGGTTCCAAAGATTCAGAAATCTGCGATGAAATGTAAAGAGGATTACTAACTTCAAGAAAAATATAGAAAAACAAACTAAGACATTAAATGCAAATCAAAAGAATATATATAATATAATACAACAGTTCACTACAATCATGTTTAAGCATAGTAACGTTTTAGATACAACCCATTTCAGGGTTGCGCCAATGGAATTCCATCGCAATCTACCAACTCGTAGGCGCCCTTTGCAAGAACTCTTTTGACAATATAGGGGCCATGCCATAATGACTCAAATTTTCCTGTACCTATTACATAAGCTTCCTAATCATAAAGTAAGACCAAGTCACCCTACGAGAAGATGCGAGGGTGGACATGTTCATCGTATTGCGCCTTGATAAGTCTCTTATGCACTTCATTGTCCAATGCGGTTTCACGACACATTTCATCAAGATGGATGAGGCTAAAAAGACGTGCTTCTTGAGTAGAGGTGTCAATTAAAAAGTCAATGGTGAGTTTTAATGAAGGAATTTCACATTGGATAAGCAAGATAACTTCCAGACCATACACCAATTGAAAGGGGGTAAATCCGGTTGCGTTTCTCACCAAGGTTCGTATGCCCACAAAGCCGAGTACAGGATCAAATGGCAATTTCGTTTATGAAATCCTATCATTCATTGAAGAATTCATTTAAGAATATTGTTAATAGCCTCAACTTGTCCATTGGATTGTGAATAATAAGGAGTAGAATTATCATGTGACAGTCCTAATTTGGCAATCAAATCATTCATCATGTGATTGCGAAAATTCTTACCATGATCTATGACTATATCCCGTGGAACACCAAACCGTGAGATGACATGATTGAAAAAGAATAATGTAGCTCTTTCGCCTATGTTATTGAATGTAGGCATCGCTTCATCCCACTTGGTAAAGTAGTCTACTGCGAAAATAATATAACCATGCCCCCCGGACAAACAAGGGTTGCAGGTCATGAATTCAATTCCCCATTTTGCAAATGGTCCAACAACGATAACAGGATGCATCGGCGCTAGTGGTTTGCAGATTTTACGATCAAATATCTGGCATGCATGACAACTTCTGACTACGAGGATGCAGTCATGAAATATAGTTGGCCAAAAGTAACCGGCATGGACTATCTTTTGTGCGATAGCGTATCTAGACAAGTGTCCACCACAAGCCCCAACATGACAAACATTTAAAACCTTCTCAGCCTCATCAAGAGTGAGGCACCTCCTTAAAATCCTATCGACACCATGACAATAAATTTTATTGCCGATGATTAGATAATATTTGGCTTGGTATTGAATACATCGTTGTTGAGAGCGATAGGTATCGGACCGAAAATTCTGGGTTTGGAGATAAATGATAAAATCTCCATACCAAGGATCATATCGTCCGATCAGAAAGAGAGACTCATTAGGAATTGATGGTTCTGATGTAGTAGCAGTACTATTAGAGGGAAGGTTGCAGAGAAGCTCAGCCAAAACTAAAGACTTCCTTGACTTGGATTTGATGAATTCAAAATCAAATTCCTATAAAATGACGATCCATTTTTAATATTTCCCCCCAGAAATTGACGTGACAGAATGTATGTCATGGGGTTGCAATCCAAAATGAAAATGGTCTTCCGGAACCGGATATAATGGAGAAATATTTGGACATCTTGAACGGCTGCCAAGGCGAGACTTTCGACGTATGGATACTTCACTTCCGTATCATTGAGATTATGACTCAAATAATATATCGGATGTTCTATTCCATCTTCTTCTTGGAAAAATACCATAGAAATGGTCGTACCAGCTGCGACGATATAAATAAATAAACACTCTGATAATTGGCAGGGTACATTAATGATGCCCAGACAAGTGTATCCTTGACAGCATCAAAATAATCTTGCGAAACCTTATCCCAATGGAAGGGAATCCCCTTTTTCAAGAGACGAGTAAATACTTTAGCCATTTTGGCATAGTTGGGTATGAACCTCCTTAGGAAGTAAGCCTTTCCTTGAATTTTCTGTAACTGAATTAAATTTGATGGCGCAGGAAAATCAAGAATGGCCTGGACCTTCAGTGGGTCGATTCAAATTCCTTATTTTGTGACAAAGAATCCTAGAAAATGACTAGAACCAACAAAAAACACACATTTATGTGGATTGAGGCATATTTTATAGTGTCGATAGCGTAGAAATATAGCTCTCAAATGCATCAGGTGATTAGTCTGGTTTCGTGAATGTGCGGTTAAATCATCTAGATAAGGCTAAATAATATGCTTGATGTCATTGAAAGCATAATCCATTTCTCTCTGAAACGTTGCCCCAACATTCTTTAACCCAAATGGGAGTTTTTGATAAGAAAATGTTCCCCAGGGACAGATGAATGTTGTCTTATATTGGTCCTTTGGGCGGATATTGATTTGATTGTATCTAGAGAATCCATCCATGAAAAAAAAGTTTTCACATCCAACACAATCGTCAATAATATGGTTGATAAAGGGAGTAGGATAGATGTCTTCTGGACAAGAAATATTGACGTCTCGATAATCGACGCATACTCTGATTGTCCCTTGTTTCTTCATGACAAGAATAATATTGGAAACTCAATCAGTCAATGGAACAGGGTAAATGAAACCAGCACACAAAAGATTTTCAACTTCTGCTTTAATGGTAGCAACCTTCTTTGAATGAACAGAACGAAGGCATTGACGTACTGGTCTGACATCAGGGTTCATTTTAATGGTGTGTTCAACGATACTAGTATCTATGCCTGGAATCTCCTCATAAGGCCAATCAAATATATCTTGAAATTCACGAAAGAGAGGGTGATATGTTTCGAGTTATGATGAAGAAAAAGACACGCCAACATGAATTTTTTCTACAATGCCGGGTTTGGTCGAAATATTGATACAAATGGTTTCTTCAATATTTGATAAGTTTCGCTCAAATTTGATTGCATTAATGGGAAAATAATTCAAAAAGAAAGTTTTGATCGATGGGTGATATAGTTCAATAAGATTATCTTCTTCGTAATCTTGAAGATGGGAACGATGATGATGATCTTCCCATGGTTCTCCTTCTGGAATCATGGATTCCACAATGCTCTCATCAGTCAAGAACGTGGATGAAAAAGGATCAGATGGAGTACCAAAATCTAATGAAGAATCAACCCAAACGATCAGCAACGATGATTTCAGATTCACCGCCCAAGCCATGTCTATTGATTTCTATGTCGGTTCAATTGGGTTGGGCGATAGAAATTCATCCAACGTAACAACTTCAGAATCACCCGTAATCTTCCTTAATCCAGATGGAGTGGAAGATATCATGTAGCAGGTATCTATGCTTGCAATTTTTGCCGATGTCATAGGCAGAGGTAATACAAAGGTTCCCATTAGGGAAGAATCCTTTAAGAGTCCCACACCAATGTTTTGAAGTGCTAGTTAGGTTGTGTGAACTAACGGAATGCTTCCAGTTACCTGGGAACTGGAGGCAAAGAAGGAGAGTTGATTGATGACTGTGATAACAACTTTATGAGGAAAGGCGATCATTCTAAAATATGTAGAGATGATCGCAGTCATAGCGTAAACCCATGGCCTTCTGAGTAAAATTTTGTAGTCAAGGGGTCCATCAACAACCTCAATTTCAATAGTTACTATTTTTTCCCCTAGTTCGACATGCGATTATTGATGATACCACAAGGCTTATATGTACGACCGTAAAAAGCTTTCAACATCGTATGCGATTGAGATAGGTGTGACGAGCCAAATGACTTCCAGAAATTTAGAGACATAATGCAGGTAGATTCTCCCTCATCAATAATAGGAAAATGAATGAAGTGATTAAGCATAATTACTTGGATGGAGAATGCCAATTCTACTAGTAATTGCGGCACATAGCCCGTATGATTGAAGACTACAAGATTGGAATCTGTCGGATTGATTCCACCAATTGCCGACAACAAAGCCTGCTTCTAGGAGGGAAAATTTTGAAGTACCTCAAGCGTCAACATAGCTGAAGGGGATTGATCCAAATCTTAAACTATATTATAATTTTGAGCAACTTAGGCTCGAGGATTGAATGTCGATTTGTGGACGACTCCCTTTGGTGGCTTTATTATTAACTCAAGAATAGCAGTTGGTGGGATAGATTCCATGGACGGATTCATGGTCGAGGTAGTAGTTTGATCAGTAGCCTAAATACTGTAATATTTATTATGCATTAACACCAAAACGTCATTTTTTGGCTTCATGACAGATAGCATAAGCACTTGGGAACTAGAAGCTGGATCCGTAGCAACCAAATTTGTGTCTAGATTCGACAATGGATCTATCAACACAACAGATTCATGCGAGGTCTTAATTAATTTTGAGAATTTGGCAGAGTGAGGATAGTCTCGAACAAAGTGCTCCTCATTACATATTATGCAAGGGTAACAAGTGTTAACACTGGAAAATAATACAAGCAGAAGACGACATTAATTAATGTCAGGTAGAAGGATTTACAGGGCTGAAAGACATTAGAGAATCTGGAAAGTATTTAAAAATATCTAAGGTCTGAGAAAAAATCAAATTTGAGCAATTCATAAATGATTTTGCATGCATAATACTTCGTGAAGAGCGCATTTTCCTGTCTTATGACCCAAAATGTGCACAATACTGGGAGTGGCGAAAGTCACTTTCCGGGACCACAAAAAGCACACTCCAGGAAAGTGATTCCTCACTTGAAGCTACCTAAGGACAACCACCAAAGCCTCCTTAGACATCAAGTGAGCACACAATGGAATATTTGTGGCACACAAAGGAATCATCCCCCTCTCTTGGGTCACCATCCAAAATGTACCAAGAGAGGGAAGGAGGATTTGAATTCTCCTATATAAGGCCACCATGAGATGAATAATGGGAGAACACATTGTTATGATGGCCAGAATTTCCCAAGCAATACCAGTAGTGTGTGATCCAGAGCTGAATATAGATGGGACCCAATTGTTGGCCATCCAACAAGTTCATTCCACCACAATAGAGAGAGGGATAATTTTCACCGAGGCAAGCTTGGAAGTAAAAACATCCTTGCATCAGGACTTAGAACCCATGTTCTAGGGGCCCTTTGGCAAGAGGGTTAAAGTTTCATCCTCATTTCCTACCAGCACTCAATAAGAGGGGCCGAAGAGCCACCGTTCAAATTATTGCAGTTGGTTGACTCTATTTAGAGCTTTTTTTTATTTGTTTTAGTTTTAGTTTATATATATGCATGTTATTTCTCTAACTAGTATGTTTATGATTCTAGCTTGTTCCACTAACTTGCTTGACTCCACTTCTTTTTTTTGCCTATGACCAATAACTTAAGTGGGTAAACCACACCCCTTAAGTTAGTGTGATTTCGTACATGTGTGCACCAAACACACTAAAACAATAAGGTTTCCGATTTTTTCCAGGTTTTTGATCAGTTGATCATTCTTGCGGGGTTGAATTTTTATTTTTCTTTGATTTCCCCTTTTTCTTACTTCCCGGTAGCTTGTCACTTTTGCATTTGTCAGATGACATGCCATGAATTTCAGAAGAAGGTACAGGATCAGATGCAATAGAGTGATGTGTGGTTGCAATACCGATCATACCATCGTTAGTATGAGAGTCCTTAGATGGAGGATGAACAATAAAATTAGATTGCGACACGTTGGGAATTTTTTCATAGAGAGTGCCAGACTGAGTGTAAATTAAATCTAAGTACTAGGCATGAGAAATGACCTCCTATTCAGGGATGATGCAACCCTTATCCACATCCTCGGTGATAGATGGCAGCAAGGACTTAATGAACCGCTCAACAAGGATATGATCAGGAACAAATGTCTTTAGCATTCTACGACGACGACGCCACTCATGAATATGATCAGAAATGTGAGTAGTATTAGTCTATTTGAAATTGGTCAAGATTTCCATTCTAGTTTCATATCGTATGGGTAACTGGAAGTGGGTCATAAAGGTAGTAGCTAAGGCGATGAAATTATCAAATGATGCTCATGGTAACTCAATGTACCACTTCGCGGCCGAACTAGTGAGCATACGCTATAAAATACGTAGTCGAACGGAGTCATCATTTAATGAGTTGGATGAAAACCATAAATGATAAGTCATAACATGAGTCGAAAGTCTTCTCCAGAGTTTACATTGAACTTAGGAATATCCGAGGGTAATTTATGTGGTATCACCAACCACCAAGTAGAATAACTGATTAGATCATTGGTAAGTCGGTTTAAATCAGATAATTATAAAGTTGCAACAAAGGCAAACTATTGATTTAAGTCAGGTTGAGAATAACTAGGGTATGATGGAATTTCTTGGGCAACAGGCCTTTGAGCACCAGCATAAGGAATTTTTTGCTAGTAACCCAGATATGGGTTATTTAGATAAGAAAACACTTGAGGATTATGTTGACCAAAATCTGGGTAAGCTACTTGTCATTGGAATGAATGTTGTGGCATTTGCGCTTATGGTTGACAAGGTGTCTGTCCACCAGGATTATAGCCCAAAGTAGAATAGCTTGGACCCGGATGTGAATAGGCAAAACCCGGTTGTGCCTGCGACATCCCATAATAGGGTAATCCAACTTGCGAATAAATAATTTCAGATATAGGTGGTTGTTGTAAACCAGTTGAAGAGTTGGAGTCTAAGGCCCAATACTTGAGGGCATTGGGTGGAAGGACCCGCCTGAGACAGTTGAGGTACAACACTTTGATCCTGTAATAGGGGTAAGGATTTATTAACAAGTGGAGTAGATGTGGGTGCAACAGGTTGAACCGATTGATATGAATGCACAACCGTTTGTGGTTGAATGGGCAGGATAGGTTGCCATTGACAAACAATCATTCTAACATTAGGATGACCATATAACGATGGAGTATTGTCAAAATGGGTGACCATAGGTTGGCCCACAACATGAGGAGTATAATAAGATGGAATATATTGTTCTCCAAATGTCGGGAGTCCGGTTGAGATTGTACTGGATGGAATATACCTAGATGGACCAGCTTGATATTGCACTGAAGATGTATATAAAGGATCAATCCATTCAGTACTCATTAGAGATGTAACAGATAGAATACCAGATGATGACAATGGTGAAGTCCATGGGTTTGAGGATGCACTAGAGAAGGTTCCAGATAAATATTGTGTTAGGGTCCTATAAATTATAGAATCTCAAATTGATTGAGTCTTTCGTAACTTGAAATTTCATATTTTGTATGATTTTCAATATTCAAATGACTTCCAAAAAAAAATATGAAAAACAAAAGAAAAGAGGGTATATTGAAAAAGTAAAAAGAAAAAGAAAGAAAAAACCCAAAAAACAATAATACTGAAAGTGTTGCAAATCAAAATTCCACTACTGATTAGATTAGTTTTTTCAATCATACAGTCTAAGCATGATTGAACAAAATTTTTTGTTCAATAGGTTAAAAAATTAGGATTTTCCAAACAGTTTAATCTTGGCAGATTAGTAGCTAGGTAGAAAATAAAATGGACACAACAGTTTAATCTGAGTCAATGGAAGGGATAAGGGATAGATGTAGGTTAGAGTTTAAACAAAAAAAAGAGTGATTTGGGTCTGCAAGCATAAATGCACCCTACAAAAGAATGAAAAAATGTTAGAATAGTGAAATGGGTAGGTAGAAGTGAAAGAAGAAAAATAAAGCTGAAATTACATGAAATTTGTCCCAAGATATTAGTCAAAGGATTTGACACATTTCCTGATTAAAGAGGAAAAATTAAAAAAACAAAGGTGTTCTAACCTAAGTTTCTGGATTAATGTTTTATCAAAGACATTTTACATATTTCATATATCCTAAGTCTCAAAACTATATCTCTGTCCATCATATTTCACTTAATTCACCGACCCCACTATCCACTCACATGTCACATCACCACTAAACTCCCACGATCTCTCGTCTCATCTCTGCACCCTCCATCTCATCCGATGGCCCACGATCATTTACGCCCCACCTCGTCATCCTCTGAAAATTAACGTCAAGGGGGGTCTGAAATGGGCAGTTCCCCAAACCATCCCATCTGCTATGTGTCGGGCGCACATTTTTTCGCACCCCCCGCCCCCCCCCCCTCCCCCCACTCCATACTGCTTACCATTCACGACCCCTTGCAAAATGTGGTTTTACTCCATTGCTAAACCATGCCAATGGCCATTATATCCCTTCCACACCCATTTCACCACGACGACCAATCTCATCACCTTCGTCCAATCACCTACACTCCCGCCTACAGGTCCGTTAGGCATTTAATTGACTAAGTCATTATCCAACGGGCCCACGCCATGTCAACAATAACCCTCCCACTCTACAAAACTAAAATTCCCCACTTGTTTTAAAGTTTACACTACTTCCATGTTCTTATTGTAAGAGGTGATCAAAATTAAGGTTTTTCAAAGAAAAATAAGGCACAGAAAATGTAATATTCCAAAATGGAAAAGACAGGAATATAGAGCATATGCGGCATTCCAAATAAATCAAAATAGGAACATAGCACTAAAATCTGGAAAATGCTGGAAATATGCTGCAACTGGAAATTACATTAAGACATCATAATCTATGAGCAGAAAACAACAGAGCCATATCATTATATACAACAGTTAATGAAATTACACATTGCTCCAAAAGGAATGCACTCAATCCACAAGATGGCTGAAATACACTAAAGAAACCAAGCACTGGAAATGTTGTGTTGCTACTGCTACTGCTGCTATTGAGGAGAAGAACCATGTGTGGAAGGATGTTAGAATGCTCAAAATTATCCACACTGTTAACCATGAATTCTACTAAAAAAAACCCAAAAAATCCCATAAATGGTTTGGGCAGATTTTAAGTTTGGATTTTCGGCCATTTTTTAGTTTCCCACTGCATTTCTACTGCCTGACTTACGCACTCCCTGGGAATGACTATTGATATGGGGATGAAGGAATGATATATCAGTTGCAAAAACACCCAATCAACTCAATAGGTGAAGGGTTGGTCCCCTCACTGGAAAATAAGCTCAGAAATTGGAGATCTCTCTCCTCCACTGCTACACCCCTGCAACACAACACAAATCTGAACAAACACTGCGCTGTAGTTGAAGACTAATGCTTGGCCAGAATGTAGAAATGTGGAAATGATAGTACGATACTCTTCCTAGAGGCTACCTCAAGGGAAGAGGTGGGATTCCCGCTCGGGAACACCCTGTGCTAAACAACACTACAAGCTCAACTAAACAGCTGAAGAATGCAAGAAGTCATGCAAACCACAAAATCAATAGTCAATAACATAACCATCGTCTTGCCTTCCTTATAAAAAATGTGATTCTTCTCACCTTGGGTCCCACTCATTAGGGTTTCCACTATCATAGAGACTTCCTTCCATTCACATTGCACTGTCTCTTATTGATGATCCACTCCCTCCATACCAGCACTGTTGACTTGGTCAAACTTGACCTTGTCCACATGCATTAGCCCCTATTCACACATGAGGGTGCTTTATCCAGCTATGAATATGATCCCTTTTCACATTAAGAGGGATTTTATTCCTACTAAAGATATTTATGTTTCTCCCTACCCATTTATTCATCTAACTAAATGGCAAGAGAAAAATTAATATTCCAATTAGTTGCATGCTAATTTAGGAATATTACAGTCCTCCCCTCCCAAATGTTACTTGTCCTCAAGCAACTGCAAGGATAGAACTGAATAGCCTCCTCTCCTCCTCCTGTAGCATCCTCATATGATAATTTCCTCCAATGAACAAGAGGTTGTCTCATCAATAAGTCTCCAAGTTGCTCCTCCCAAGTGTATAAGTATGCCTTTGGTGAAAAATACAAATGGCTCTTCTCATGAACAAGTGGAATATCCATGGAAAAAACTATATGTGGTCTAGAGGCCTTCTCGAGGCATGGAATTTGAAATATATTGGGAACTATCATTCCCATGTGAAGCCTCCATCCCCAAGCTATCATCCACAAAAAGTGAGTCACCCTCCAACATGGCAACTCATGAAAAATATCCTCCACCTTTGGCTCCTGTAATGTAGGTGGGCTGCATAACTGGACATGGTAGAACAATTGGTCTACCCCACGCTATCTCTCTCTCCACTTATGGAAAGTGTAGAGTTGTTGCTAACAATGGGCTACAATAATATTTCCCTCAAGATTCAAAAGGACAACTGGATCTCCAAAGACCCCTCCTCTAGTTTCATGAGCCCAAACCATTCCATACAAAATTAATGGTACATCATCACCATGTGGTATCCAAATCAGAAAAATGTTGAAGGTTATGTGCAATTTTGGATGGTACCAATGGTTTCTCCAGTGGATACAATGCAGTTTTACCAACTGTTGTTTTAGACCATCATGTGGCAAGTTGTCTCCCAACAAGTTGCTAGCTGTGCATGTTTTCTCATCTACTATGAGGTAGTAAATGGCATGATATATCAGCTGAGCATAATAAGAATAACACCACATTTACCCAAATTCATGCAAATAAGGGCTATCTCCATCACAAATTTTGGTCCTAGAATGATCACGATACCCAAAGATAATCTTGCCCTTTTGTGGAGCAATGCACTGTACATAGATGGTGAGAGAATGCAAATACTTTATGAAATGATCAATAAGTACAGAAATGCATTTATTACCATGCATTGTGAGTAGGCTGAAAGTGAGGTCCATAGATGAGCCCTCCCATGAGAATATCCTCATAAAGGTCTACAAAATGAAGGGATGCATACTCCCCTTGGAACACTCCATCAATAGAAACATACTCCCAAGTGACAGCATTGTTAGCCTTAGTGATAAGGCTCTTGCCACTCCATGACTCCATTCTTTGACACACCATCTGCCAAAGTCATCCATCATCATGCTGCTATGTGTGGGAGTCTCCTTCCTATTTGGAAGTTCCTCTTGATCCTTCAATACTGAAGGGTGGCCTTTTTGCACTTTGATTGTACCATCTCTTTCTCCTGAAACATCCTACAAAGTATGGGAAAGATTCAACCCATACTCTCCCAAGAGTAGCTAAAGCAACAATAGCCTTTGTTGCCTCCTCACACCTCCATCATACAAATCATGATGTGAAAATATGATGATTGACACGAAGAATGCCATATCAACATAATGCACCCAAACTCCCTGTTGCCATATGATGCAAGTGCCATGGAAAATCCTAGCCACCAACATACTCTTCGAAATAGAATGTTGTACATGATGAACAAACTCTTTCAAGAGTAGCCAACACAGCCTTGCCTCCTACTGCCCTATGTCATATATCTGCAAGTGGCTTTCCAGCCTCTTGCTCATCAACATCACCCATCCAACCAATGGTGAGGGTATATCATCATACTCAAAATTGGTATCCCTCCAATGGAGAATACATCCTTCCCAAATCAGATTTCTATCTTTGCATTTCATGGGATGTTGAAATGCAGTCTCCTAGAGATATCCAAATGAAGACCACTCCTCAATGACCAATTTGACCCCATAAGGATCCAAATATACTAAAGGAAAAATATTCTCATTGAGCAAGGAAGTGCTCATCAAGAAAGATCCATCATAATAATGGAAGATAAGGTGTCTCTCATCAACCATCTGCCTATCCCCTGCTACACATGTATAATGGTCATTGGAATGCTCCAATAAAGGTAGGGCCCCCAACTCATCACTGCTGCTCAATGACAGCACTGTTGATCTCCATGATGGTGCATATGCTGTCTCAAGATTATGCTCAATGTTGAACACATAGTTTTTCATTTCTCTGCTTAGGAAAATGTTCATCCCATCCTCCAAAACTCTACACTCCAACCCCAAGAGTTGTGTGTAGCTAAAAAATGATACACTAGGATGATCGTATATCTCCTCCTTGAACAAATCAAGGGTCCTCAGCGCAGTGAAAGTCTTCTGCTCCAAATCAACAATGTGCTTTGACCCTAGGCCATGCATTTTCCCTGACAACATGTTTCTATAATCCTCCATATGATGTGATGAAATAACAGGAAATGGAAATATGTGCATACCTTGGTAAATATTGGGAACATCTTGTACTGCTACAAGGGTTCCTTCCTCCAGTGTGATGGCTTCCCCAGATACTGATGATGATGGCTGCTCGTTTATGGCTGCATCAGCACTGGTACAAGTCTCCTCCTCCTCATGCATCTCCAGAATAGTGCATGGGACTTTAAATGTCAAGAGATTAAGACCACTTTGCAAAGGTGCAAGTGTTATTTCTCCTCATGCAAGTGCTCCTGCAGCAAGTGGTGGTGAAGGCCTATTCTCCTCTGATTTCTTCTTGTCAAACTTCTTGATCAACCTTTGAGTAAAATTTTCATATGCAGTCACTTTTTCATGCCTCAAATGGCTGAACCACCAAATTTTTGCTTCACCTTCAAGGTGTAGCGCTACAATATCAACAACCTCTCTCTCAACTACTGGATGTAGCAGGAAAAATGCATCCAACTTCATTCCCCAAGCTCTTGTTGTCCAAGTGGATGACCCATCAAATGTAGGCAATAGAAATCTATTGCTGTAAGGTCTTCTTTCTTCCTTGAGATGAATGAACTATGGGAGAGTTAGATTCTCCTTGAAAGCTCTAGGTTAAGACTTATATTCTGCAAGATACTCACTTAGAATCTCATGATCTAAGTGTCCTCCATCTCCATGCCTCTTGTATTCTTCTTCAAAAGGAAAGGGCATAGCATGTTTCTCTGGATCTCTATGCAATACCGGTTCTTCTTTTTGCTGATAGGAAGTACATGGACCTTCCTCATCTTGAAACCCTATTGTAGTTTCATTTCTTTTCTCCATTTTTCTTTTCTTGACCTCCTTGTTGAGGTCCCTCTTAGATTTGAAAAGAGATGAGATAAAACTCATTCCTTCCATCCTAATCTCTTTCTCCTTCTTCTTATTCTCCTGATAGCATAATGGCTAAGATCCATAGGTTGAGCCAAGATTATGCTCTAATACCACTATAATATTCAAAAATGGAAAAGACAAGAATATAGAACATATGCAACATTCCAAATGATTCAAAACAAGAACATATTACTAAAATCTAGAAAATGTTGGAAATATGTTGCAACTGGAAATTACATTAAGACATCATAATCTATGAGCAGAAAAAAACAGATCCATATCATTATATATAATAGAAAATTAAATTACATAGTGCTCCAAAAGGAATGCACTCAAGCCACAAGGTGGCTAAAATACACTAAAGAAACCAAGCACTGGAAATGTTGTGCTGCTAATGCTACTGCTGCTGGAAACTACTGCTACTAAGGATAAGAACCATGTGTGGAAGGTTTTTATAGTGCTCAGAATGATCTGCGCTTTTAACCATGGATTCTACTCAGAAAAACCCAGAAATGGTTTGGACAGATTTTAAGTTTGGATTTTCGGCCATTTTTTAGTTGCCCACTGCATTTCTGCTGCCTGACTTATGCACTCCCTGGGAATGACTGCTAATATGGGGTTGAAGGAATGATCTATCAGCTACAACAACACCCAATCAACTCAATAGGTGAAGGCTTGGTCCCCTCACTGGAAAATAAGCTCATAAATTGGAGATCTCTCTCCTCCACTGCTACACCCCTGCAACACAACACAAATCTGAACAGACACTGCGTTGTAGCTGAAGATTGAAGCTTGGCCAAAATTTCGGAATGTGGAAATTATAGTACAATACTCTTCCTAGAGGCTACCTCAAGGGAAGAGGTGGGATTCCCGCTCGGGAACAACCTGTGCTAAACAACACTGCAATCTCAACTAAACAGCTAAAGAATGCAAGAAGTCATGCAGACAAAAAAATCAATAATCAATAACATAACCATCTATGGCTGCCTTTCCTTCCTTATAAACAATGTGAGCCTTCTCACCTTGGGTCCCACTCATTATGGTTTCCACTATCATAGAGACTTCCTCCCATTCACATTGCACTGTCTCTTATTGATGATCCACTCCCTCCATACCAACGTTGTTGACTTGGTCAAACTTGACCTTGTCCACATGCATTAGCCCCTGTTCACACATGAGGGTACTTTATCCAGCTATGAATATGATCCCTTTTCACATTAAGTGGGATTTTATTCCTAATAAAGAGATTTATGGGTCTCCCTACCCATTTATTCATCTAACTAAATGGAAAGAGAAAAATTATTATTCCAATTAGCTGCATGCTAATTTAGGAATATTACAGAAAAATATTTTCAATTGTCTGCAAAATCAGCAGAGTTCCCCTTCTTCAATTACTTTTTCGCCCAAGTCCCCTACTGATTCAAGCACAACTCCCTTTCTTTTTCCCCTCTTCTTATAATTCCCTTTTATGCATTTGAAATTAATTTCTTTCTCAGTGAGCAATTATGCCTCCAAAGAAGGAGAAACAACCATTTAAACCAATGGTTCACCCTCATGTGGACGTGGATCATGTGGCCCTTGCTGACAAAGACTTCAAAATACATGAAAATAATTTAGAATTTTATTTTTTTGATTTTTACTGATGGCTAGAAGACAAACTTATCGACGAAGTCGATGATTTAGTGTTGTGGGTGACTAAATTACCCTATTATATATTCCCAAAAACCCACAATTTCCCAGAGTTTGTTAGAAAATTTCATGCCTGTTATTATATAAACCAGAGATCTATTGTAGCCCCCATAGGAGAATTCATTTTTACCATCAGTGCCCATTTCATCATGCAAATGATCCAAGCCCCTTGTTGTTGAAGAAACCATTACTTTTTCCTATGAAGCCCTCAGACAACTATACCAAAAATTGGATTTTTCCAGTAGAGAAAAAACACAAGAGTTATTCATGGATACAAACACTACATTACCAAAGAAGAATGCTCCATTTCTCTCTTCTACTTTCCCTGATAGGACCCAACACATTGTCATTTTCCTTTCATACTTGTTAGAATATCATTCAGATCAGTGGATATATGAAGCAAAGATATGTTTTCTGTCCATAATTTCATCAGATTCGAAGCCTTCAATTATGTTTAGCTTCAATCAATTCCTAGTTGATTCCATTCACGACCATTTTGTCAAATTTCATACAGAGGAAGTGTTTAAATACACTTCAGTCTTAGTTTACATGTCTGTATATTTTCAGGCCAACAGGTTCCAGTTTACAATGAGGAAAGTTAATGAAGACTCCCAACCTCAATCAATCATCTTTTGGAAAAACATGCTAATGAAGGAACAAAAACACTACACCTACAAAATATTTGTTGAAGCATTAGTGCATCCAACTATGAGCATCCTTAACAGCACATTGGAACCAAGGATTAATGAGTATATTAAGAAGATCATGAAACTATCAGACCAAGTAAGAATTGGAGACTGGTACTTATACCAGAACTGCATAGAGCTCAGAATTTATGGGTGTAATTTGGCCCCCTACAAGCTGCCAAAGTTCCTCCCCATGACGATATTGTCCCTGGAGTACATCAGGCAGATGATCAATGCAGATGAGGTACACTGTATATCTGCCAAAAAGAAGTCTCAATTTAGGATCAAGTCCAAAATTGGTCCTTTCATTTGCAATATTAGAGCAACATGAGAGGAGGCTGACAGGATGATGAAAGAGATGAATTTCACAAAAAACTTCAGTTGGTCTTATGACCCATTGGGAATCATCTCAAAGAAAAGGGTGGAAAACAAAACAACTCCATATATCCACACCCACTGGCCTGAAATTGAGCAGTTCATGAACCATACAGAGTGGGCAGCAAATACATTGCAGGAGGTTGAAGAGCATGTGATTTCATCCTCAAGCATACAAACCCCTACTCCACAAGAAAAGAAGACTACTAAAGACAAAGAAGACAGAGGAAAAGAACAAGAGAAAGACGAAATAGGAAAGAGGCCAAGAGATGATGAGTCTATTCTGGAGACTGATAGTTCCAGCAAGGAGTTCAAAATGCAATACAGAAAGAGAGAAATAATTCATATGGACATAGATCAAAACAAGGAAACATAGCATCAGACAGTCATAACAATCATAGATTCTCCTAGTTCATCTCCAACAGGTGGCCAAACTATATTTTCTGCATCTTCGGCCACAATTCCATTTTAGCAGCAAAGTCTTCAAACACCTAAATCTACTACCGCTACTGGGGAAAAGGAGGAAAAAATTTATGACACCTTCAAGGAAATTAAAAGGAAGAATGAGATATTGAAAACCAGCACCTACAACTAGTTTTGGAAGCATAGCAACAATTCAAAAACCAGGCTATTATCAGCCTTTGACTCAAAGAAAGGAAAGATGAGAATGGATTTAGAAGCCCAAATTTATTAGCCTAAATCACCTGCATATTTCAAGCATACTAATTTTGAATTTAATGTCAATGGCATCCATCCAATAGATCAGATGCAGATGCACAAGCACACTGGAGAGATGATTTCCTCCACACCGAAAAGCACTGCAATGACCCTATCAAAATTGCAGGTATCACTGGCTAACATTCAATCTCAGCTCAAAATGGAGAATATTTCTTCTCTTGCCAAGGATATTAGAATCCAATCCTTGAAGGATTTAGTTGTGAAGATTGGATATGATCCAACAAATGTAGGGGCAGTGGAAGAGATCCTGAAGAAGAAGAACGCTAACATAGCAGCCCTGAGAAAGCAACTTAAAATGACAGCTACTGAAGACCCTTTAACAAAGGACATAGAGCATAATGAAGTACAAAAAGCATAGATTATGAAGTTGATAATGTAGTAGTCAGCCCAGCTGAAGCAAATGGAGACAGAGATGGAAAAAATTGGTTAAGGAAAAATCAACAAAGATGGCCATTATTCCTTTGGATTTTGTTCGTATTGCAGTCATCCTTACAGCTACACCAACAACTACAAGCACATTAGGTGTTGCAGAACAACTAGCCAAAGCCATGGAGAATATGACTATACAAATAGAGGAAATCAAAAAGCTGGAATCAGAAATCAATACCTTGAAGGATCTGAAGATAAGGTCTAACGATGCACATGAAATAGAAATATAGAGAACTCAAAAGCAGATTGAAAGACTGTTAAAGGCAGAGAGCGAAGCTTCCACTGGTCAGAATATTGGCCAAGAAAAAGAGATTATTTGGACAAGTATAATAGATTCTATGAATTAAATATGGCCTTCTATTCAAATCATATTTGAACATAAAGAACTGATTGAACTTGTAAATGATGCCATAGAGAAAGCAACCAAGGAGCTTGCAGGGATGCCTGAGACAATAAATAACATTATTAGATTTTTAAATTCCAAGAACATGTTCGAATTAGAAGCACTTGGAGTTGAAGACAAAACAACAACAATTCTAGAAGTCAAGAAGGTGCTTAATAAGAAAAGCTTGGTCACACAGTTAGAGGAAGAGTGCCACAATTTAGAATTTGGTGTCAGTGGATTCTTTAAAAGAATCAAGCGATTGACCAAAAGAGGGTTACCCTCAATGTTTGTAATAAATGATAAGCTTATGCCCAGACAAGACTATGTGAAGAAGCTTAAAGAAATTTCCAAGGACACAACCAAGTTGCAGGGATTAAAGGATCAATGACTGGAAGATATTTCCTTGAAGCCATGGATAATGATGTATTCATCTAGCATGAAATTAAACACATTTTTGTGTTGAGGCCAACTTTTGTGAAATTCACAGAGACATATGAGATATACCGAAAGATTATCATAATCAAGATTCCAAATGAGCAACATTGGGAAAAATTGTGTGACTACCAAGAAGGGTGAAATCCAATGCATCAACAAATCAGCATAGACAGTGTATCAGCCAACTCAGCATATCAACATCATATTATCCAAATCTGCAAGCACATACCAGATCAAATCAAGAAGCAGCGACCTTATGGAGAATAGGGCCATATTTCAAAGCTATTCCATCGTGTCCACTTCATGGTCACACTAGTCAAATTTTAATTATTATTGTAATTAATAACAGATTTCCCATGCAGATACGACAATCATTGTAGAGTTACTTAAATATTTCTTTCCTTCTCAGTATCAGGGGTTGGACCCTAGATTGCAAAACTTTTCTATTGGAGTACTGTATTTTTGGAGCTGGAGCATCAATAATAAAAGACCCTTTGCAAGATACTTGAGCTGTGTTTATCTGGTGATGTTAATTATTTTCTGTGTTTAATTTTTTCCATTTTTATTTCTCTCAGTGCATCACTTAATTCTGATTGTAAAATATAAATATGAAGAATAACATTTGCAGCTAGAGCACCTTAATTCTAGATGTGTTTATAATATAAATGTTTTTCTTCTGAAGTCTGGTTAACAAATACTTAATTTCTTTTTAACCACTACTAAATTCACTTTTTCTGTCATCTCATAATTCATTATGCTGTAAGATCCAGTAAATGTAGTTAGCTTGCCTTGCGAATGCTCTTGAAAAGTTGATGCAACAACCCAACATTTTATGACTCCATAACCCAATGGAATTAGTTTAAGTAGATCTTCTAATCCATCCAAACAATCAATCAAAAAACAACCCCTTCAATTATGATAACTAGCCTAATATCAAAATCATAAAACAAAGCTAAATCTAAAAGAGAGATCCCTCTCTGAGTCTAGGGGGAATATATCCTAGGCTCCAAAGTGGTTTTGATGTTGTCCTATATAATTATTCTTGCTAATCTTAAAATTATAGAATGATAACATAGTGGCGACCATACTGGGGACTAAACTGAAAAACTTGTCATTTCATTCGAATTCAGAAACCTCGGTTAAAAGCATTGTATGATAGAAGTATTTTCTGAGATTGGTTCCTTTCAGTTTTTGAAAATAACCCATTTTTTTGTGCTTCTAATCTGAATTTTGGCTCCTAAAAGAATCTCTATTAGATCCCATCCTGATCCAAATCCTCCTCCTATAGTGGACAATCCTGTGAAGATTTTATGAAAAACTCCTAGGAATGAGAGCCAAACAAGTAATAGATTTATTCACAGAGAAAATTCCCTCCCTGAAAACTTTGTCACCTTACATGACATTTAGTTTCATTTATAGTTTGAACAAGGTTTATTCAAGACTAAATCTGAGAGTTGGACAGAACAGACAGTATTTGATCCATCTATTTTGCAACAAAGTCCAGTGAGGGAAGCTTTTTCACAAATTCAATCTCATCTTCAGCTTCTCTAGGATTTTTACACTATCCAAGATTTGGTAATAGAGTTTACTTCAACTATTGATGATGCTTACCTTCAACAATCTATAGAATTAATTGCATTGACTATAGCCGCTTCTTATTTTACCTCTTAGTTGCCCATCTTAAGTAAGCTAGTCCTACTACTTCCAAAATCCCCTCCACTTATTTTATCCTTCCTCATAAGAGCACTCAAACCTCCACACATACATCTTCTCCCCTCATCCATCCTACTTCATCCATTGTCCACCTTCCTCCACCATCTCCACCAATCATGGCAGCCAGATATTCCCCATTGGTGTTGCCATCACCTTTAGTAGCTATGCCACAGGATTACTAGTCTGAAATTACATTATATGATGGAACTGGTCCTATAACTACCCAACAACATGTTGAAAAAATGAATGATTGTTTTGACCTTCTAGAGGCAGATGAAGAAAGTGTTAAATTAAGGATGTTTTCTCAGAGTCTTAGTGGAGAAGTTAGAAAATGGTTCAAATATTTACCTGCAAACAGTATCAATGACATCCCTACATTTCATCAAACATTCCTAAATATGTGGGAATTAAAAAATACCCCTCTTCAAATCTTAACTGAATATGAAAATATTAGAAGGGCCCTAGCTAAAAGTGTTCAGGATTATTGCACCAGATTCAACAGTTCATATAATGCAATACCTGCTCATATAAAACCACCACAAGGTTTAGCCCTAGTTAAATTTCCAGATGGTTTTGGACCATAAATCTCTTATTAGCTAAGGGATAGAAACTCGGCCACATTAGAGGAAATGCAAAGGGATGCAGTGAGCGTAGAAGCCAATCTGTTACAAAAAAGAGCTAGAATGAGAATTGAAAGAAGAGTTACCATAAGAGAAGAACCTTCAACTTCCACATCTAATGCTAAAATTGACTCATTGGTTAGGAATATGGAGAGAATTATGGAGAGGATCAATCTAGATGAGAGAACTATCCCCAGATAAAATCAGCCAGCTCCTCAAAACTGAAATCAAAATCCTAGAAGAAACCCTCCTCAGATAAGATAGAGAGAGAAAGAGGTCCTGATCAGCAAATTAGGCCTCCATTCCAGGAGAATTATGCTGATGAAGATGAAGGATTAGTTGAGGAAGTAGAAGAAAATTAGATAAATTTGATGGGAATTAATGAATATGACTCTATTTTTCTCACTCAAGAAGAACAAGAATTATTTTCATTAACTCAGACAGAGTTAGAATCTGAAGAATCTGATGATTATAAACAAGGATTTGAGAATTCTATCATGGAGGTTCATAGACAGTATAACCTTAGAAGCAAGAAAAACTTTGATAATTCCAACAAAAAGAATTTTGAAAACTTTTCCAAAAAGTTCTATGAACCCGATCTCAACAAAACAACATAAAATTCAAAGAAAAGTATGAACAATTCAAAAAATAAAAACACTGAAAACAGCACTAGGAGAAAAGTTGATACCCCTGCCAAAAATTTTTAAACTGATATTCCTAGTACAAATAAACAAATTGAATTTACCCAAAAGTAGTGGCTAAAAGACCTAATTTTTCAAATCTTCTCAAAGTTCAAACACCATTCAACATTGAGAATGAACTTGCTAAACTAAAAATATATATTACTCTCACTGAATTGATAAACAAGAATGTGTATAGGTCTCAGGTCCTAAAGGTACTAAATGCAGGGGAGATTACTAATACTGTTAATTTAAATGACGATCATCCTGAACTTTTTTTTGGGCCAGAATTTGATGGTAAACCCCAAGAAGGAGGTGTCCCTCCATTTTATGTTAGTATTAATGTTCATGAAAAAATTCTCCATAATGCCATGTTGGATTAAGGTGCATCACATAATCTTATGCCAAAGGCTGTTATGGAGAAGCTTGGTCTTGAAATAACCATACCTTACAAATATTTGTACTCATTTGATTGTAGCAAAGTTATATGTCTACGTCTTATCAAATATCTTTATGTCACTTTAGCTCAGATACCTGCAAAAAATATAGTGATGGATATAGTAGTAGCTGACATCCCTCCTAAGTATGGCATGCTTTTATCATGCTCACGGGGAGAAAATTTACAAGGGACCCTTCAAATGGATATGACTTATGCCACAATACCAGTGTTTGGTCAACAAAGAAGACTGTATAGGACAAACTTAATGAAGTAGATGGTGAGTAGTCAAGAAAAACCACACAAGTATCCTTTGTACTCTATCCATACTGACCTTGACTCCTTAATTATTTATAATGATGGAGACATTTATTCACAGGTTACACATACAAAAAATTATCCTAAAGAAAAACATGGCAATCAAATACAAACTGTACAACAAGATCTTGAAAATGAACCCCTTTGGAACATGAGTTTTGATGGCTCATGTGGAAAAGCAAGCCTAGGAGAAGGTATTTGGGTGTATAATGCAAGGAAAAATCGTGCACAAGGTCACTCCTACAAACTCAATTTTCAATGCACCAACAATATAGCAGAATATGAAGGTCTGTGGAGGCGGCGTAGTGGTAAGGTCACTCTCGTAAAGACGGACAGGTCTTGTGCTCAATCCTGAGCGAGGGCGTGGCTCGCTGTGAGATATTAACCATTCCAGGCCAAGCCCACAACCTTTAAAGGTCTGTGGAGGCAGCGTAGTGGTAAGGTCGCTCTCGTAAAGACGGACAGGTCCTGTGCTCAATCCTGAGCAAGGGCGTGGCTCGCCGCGAGAGATTAATCGTTCCGGGCCAAGCCCATGACCTTTGAAAGGTCTGTGGAGGCGTCGTAGTGGTAAGGTCACTCTCGTAAAGATGGACAGGTCCTGTGCTCAATCCTGAGCGAGGGCGTGGCTCGCCGCGAGAGATTAAACGTTCCGGGCCAAGCCCACGACCTTTTAAGGTCTGTGGAGGCGGCATAGTGGTAAGGTCACTCTCGTAAATACGGACAGGTCCTGTGCTCAATCCTGAGCGAGGGCATGGCTCGCCACGATATATTAACCGTTCCGGGCCAAGCCCACGACCTTTTAAGGTCTGTGGAGGCGCCGTAGTGGTAAGGTCGCTCTTGTAAAGACGGACAGGTCTTGTGCTCAATCCTGAGCGAGGGCGTGGCTCGCCGCGAGAGATTAACCTTTCCAAGCCAAGCCCACGACCTTTATGGATTTGAACCCGGGCCTTGCTCAAGCAACTCTCACCAGTTACCGATTGTCCTAGATCTAAAAAAAAAATATAGCAGAATATGAAGCCCTACTCTTAGGGTTACAATTGCTGAAAATATTAGGAGCTAAGAGGATTTTTGTCCATGGTGATTCTGAATTAGTCATAAAAAAAATAAAAGGACAATATGTTGCAAAACATCATATATTAAGAGCATACAAAAATGTTGTACTTGATTTATTAAGAACATTTGAAGAATATGATCTAGCAGTTATCCCTAGAAGTCAAAATGTCCTCGCAAACGGTTTAGCCTTTTCAGCAAGCACATGTCAATTGCCTCACCCAAACAAGCAATATACAGTAGAGGTTAAACATTGTCCATCTGTACCTGATAACATGAGATACTAGCAAGTATTCAGTAGTGACAAACAAATTGAAATTTTCTTACAATCAAAGGATGAATTTGAGGATATCAATATAGACCTATATTGTGAAGAAGACAGCCACATCAATGTAAAAATTGGCGAAGAAAAACAATCTGTTGTTTTTTATGTAAATATTTAAGCAAATAAAACTGTTCATAAAACTGAAATACATAAAGACCAGAAAAAGAGGAATCGAAGTACTTCAACTCAAGGATAATATTATTCCTAGAGGGCTTGAACCTTTAGAAGAACTGGTTGACTTTAATGACCAGGCCAAGAAACCCAAAATGGAACCAACAGGTACAAACATTGAAGAGTGTAACATAGGCACTGAAAAAAATCCCAAAACAATAAAATTGTCAAAATCACTGCCCATAGTTTCAAAACAAAGGTATATATCTCTATTTAAAGAATTCATATATGTATTTTCTTAGATCTATGAAGAATTAGAGGCTTATGTTACTAGCATCATACAACCCAAACTTCCAATCAAGGAGGATCAAACACCTTTAAAAAAAAAATTACGTAGAATAAATCATGTCTTAATGCCTTTGGTTGAGAAAGAGATCAAGAAAATGTATGAATCCAAAATCATAGTTCTACTTAGATATTCTAGATGGGTATCCAACATTTTCCCTACAAGAAATAAAACAGGTGAAATCAGACTTTGCATTGAATTTAGGAATCTGAACAAAGTATCCCTTAAAGACAACTACAATTTACCAAAAATGGATCATATATTGCAGAGGGTAGTAGGTTCTAGTAGGATTTCTTTGTTAGATGGATTTTTAGGTTATAATCAAGTTCTAGTACATCCTGATGATCAATACAAAACAACCTTTACAACTCCTTGGGGGACTTTTATGTATGTGAAAATTCCCTTTGGATTAATGAATGTTGGTGCTAATTTTCAAAGGGCCATGTACATTCCTTTTTCAGATGAAATTGGCCATTTTATTGTGATCTATCTTGACGATATTACTATATATTCAAAAACTGATGAAGAGCACTTCGCACATCTAAGAAGAGTTTTTGAAAAATGCAGAAGGTTTGGAATTTCATTAAATCCCAAGAAAAAATTGTTTGGCCTTGAAGAAGGAAAGCTCTTGGGTCACATTATTTCTCAAGATGGAATTAGAATTGATCCTAGCAGGATTGAAGGTATACTCAAAATCAGTCATCCCAGGAATCTTGAAGAACTTCAATCTTTCATTGGTAAAATCAATTTTTTGAGGAGACTTATACCCAATCTTGCAGAACTTTTGAGAAATATAACCAACATGCTTAAAAAAGATTCAGAAATTAAATGGAACATTGAAGCTGAACAATCTTTTGATCTAGTCAAGCAAGCATTGACAAAAGATCCAGTACTAACCAGCCCGGATTTTACCAAAGACTTCATAGTTTTTTCTTTTGCATCTAAACATACTATTGTTGTTGTATTATTGCAGAAAAACAGTGAAGGACATGAACAACCAATAGCATTTTTTAGCAAAGCCTTGAGAGATGCATCTTTAAAATACAACATCATGGAAAAACATGATTTTCCTTTGAGTAAAGCATTAAAGGATTTCAGAGTTTACATTATGCATTCACATATTATTGCTTATGTGCCCAATGTAGTATTCAAAGACATTTTAACACAAAATGGTCATGAAGGAAAGAGAGGCAAATGGATTGATTTTTTTTGGAATATGATGTGGAAATAAAACCTACCAAATTGATTAAAGGGCAAGGATTAGCCAAATTGATGGTTGAATCAAATTTTCATGCATTAGACATCAACATGGTTTATTCATTGGATGATCAAGAGGAACTGGCGACTCCACAAATTGATGAAGCATTCCTAAATTATCCCTGGTATGCAGATATCTTATATGTTTTATTTAATTTGAATGCTACTCCCAGTTTATCCAAAACTAAAGCAAGATTTATAAAATTGAAAGCTGTCAAATTCTGCATTTTAGAAAATGTCTTAAATTGAAAAGATGTTGGAGGTATTTTACTCAAATGTTTACTAAAAGATGATGCAGATAAAGTTATGCAAGAATTCCATGAAGGTGTCTATGGTGGCCATATTTATTGGAAAACCACTGCCAATAAGATTATGAGGGCTGGTTTCTATTGGCCTACCCTTTTTCTTGACATCCACAAGATGGCAACTGGCTATCACAAATGAAAAAAATTTGAAGGAAAGAGAAAATTATTTCCCTTACCCTTAAAACCCATTTATGTTGAGAGCCCTTTCCAATAATGCGGATTATATTTCATTGGATAAATCCATTCCCCATCCTCTTCCCAACATAAATGGATTCTTACTGCCACAGACTACTTTACCAAATGGATAGAAGCCACTCCTTCTAGAAATGGCACTAATTCTTTCATTATTAAATTCTTTGAAACCAATATCTTTCTAGATTTGGTTGTCCTAGAAAAATCATCACTAATAATGTTGCATCTTTCAAGTCCAAGAAAATGGTTGATTTCTGTCATAGGTACCACAAAAATTTGGGGCATTCAATAGCCTATTACCCTCAGGGTAATGAATTGGTTTAATCTTCAAAAAAAAAATTGGTGAATATCATCAAAAATCTCTTGGAAGATTAAAAAAATAATGGTATAACAAGTTGGTCAATGCACTTTGGGCTGATAGACTTACTACTAAAAAATCAATTGGCATGTCTCCATACCAATTTGTCTATGGTATGGATGCAGTTTTTCCTTCCTCTTTAGGAGTTCAAGTCATGAAGATCATTCAGGAGATACAAGTTGAATCAAATGATATATAGAGAAGGATCAATCAAACTATTCAGTTCCAGTAGTCCAGAGATGAAGTTTATAATAGAACTCAAGTGATTCAAGAGAAAATCAAGAAGATTTTTGATAAAATAACAAAGGTTGATGATTTTAATCTTGGAGATAAAGTTTTGAAATGGGATTCCAGAAGATAAGAAAAAGGTAAATGTGGAAAATTTGACAACCTTTGGCAAGGGCCATACATTATTGATGCTTTTAGAGGAAAAAAATCATATTTCCTTAAAGAGTTGGATGGAACAGAGATGCTTGGAGGTCATGTCAATGACATGATGCTGAAACATTATTTCTCTTAAGAATACATGTTGGTATTTCATCATTGTAAATACCATAGTTCTACAGCTTATGATTTGAATAATTCATTAACAAAGGTTGAAGCCCATGGAGAAGGCCCTAAGCTTGGTTTTATGAGCTGTCATAAAAAAGAAAAAGAAATCAGAGGAAGATTTTGCAAAAAGGCAGTACTCAAGGCTACTGGTCTTAGGTTCTTGACACTTCACTTGGAGAAGTGCCATCCCCAACTGGAGCCACTGTTAGGGTCCTATAAATTATAGAATCTCAAGGTGATTGAGTATTTCATAAGTTACAATTTCATATTGTGTATGATTTTCAATATTCAAATGATTTCCCAAAAAAAAATATGAAAAATAAAAGAAAAGAGGGTATATTGAAAAAGAAAAAAGAAAAAGAAAGAAAAAACCCAAAAAAGAATAACACTGAAAGTGCTGCGAATCAAAATGACACTACTGATTAGATTAGTTAGTTCAATCATACAGTCTACGCATGATTGAACAATTTTAAATTTCTATTGAATAGGTTAGAAAAATAAGATTTTCGAAACAGTTTAATCTTGGCAGATCAACAGCTAAGTAGAAAATAAAATTGACTCAACAGTTTAATCTGAGTCCATGGAAGGGATAAGGGATAGATGTAGGTTAGAGTTTTATAAAAAAAAAAGGTGATTTGGGTCTACAAGCCTAAATGCACCCTGAAAAAGAATGAAAAAAAATTAGAATAGTGAAATGGGTAGGTGGAAGTGAAAGAAGAAAAATAAAGCTGAAATTACATGAAATTTGTCCCAATATATCAGTTAAAGGATTTCATGTATTTCCTGATTAAACAGGGGAAAAAAAAACAAAGGTGTTCTAACCTATGTTTCGGGATTAATTTTTTATCAAAGACACTTTACATATTCCATATATCCTAAGTCCCGAAAATATATCTCCATCCGTCATATTTCACTTATTCATCAACCCCACCATCCACTCACTCGTCACATCACCGCTAAACTCCCACCATCTTGTTAGGTAAACATGACTCGGGGTAGAGTCAGTGTTGACTAGGGTAAACAGTAGTGGTTTTGGGGCACATGGTTATGTGCACCCATGGTTTTGGCCCATGGTATTGCATGTGATGGAGCCTCTAAAAGTCAGGAAAGACTTCATTGTAAGGCAAGGCCTGGAGGTGAGTGGTGAAGGCTCACTTGGCCGGATTGGCCAGGGTTTTGGCCAATGGTTAATGAAATTTCATTGGTTGGGTTTTTCCCCGCATTTGGGGTTTTCCCGGATAAACATTTGTGTTTATGTTCATGATTTGTTGCTGGTTATTTTCATGTTTAATTATTCTCTCGGTAAATTATTTTATTGCTGCGGTAAATGCCTAACAACTGGTATCAAAGCTCCAGAATCGATCAAACATGGTGTTGGCACAGATCTGGTCTTTTTTGGGCCTTGTAATGATGTTGCAGAATGTATTACCTTCTCGGCTACTCAGCCTCTTCCATTCGTGGTGGTAATGTCTCAAGGATTTCTACAGCCCCAATTCGTATATGGAGATCCCATAATTCAATGGCTACTGCGGTGTGGACATGAAAAATCTCTACAGGAGCGTTAAAATTTATCTGAACAGTCTGGATGTGGCCATCCATTCGAGGCAAGTGAGCGTGAGCAGAGCCAAGAACTCTACCCATCTGTCATACACCATAGCACCAAATCAGACCGTGGAAGATCAATTCCGTGGATCGAGGCTCTGGTGGACACACAATGTGGACCCGGTGCAGGAGTCCATGGAGGAAAAATGGAGCTTCACATTGAAAATGAAGAAGGCAGACTGGGCCCGGGTCCTGGACTGTTACCTCGACCATGTTGCGGCCCGGGGAGAGGATTGCGATAATCGGAGCTGGGACCAGAAGCTATACACCAACAATGGCCACGGTTCACATGACTGTGGGTGGACTGCAGTCCCATTCAGGCACCCAACAATGTTCTCGACTTTGGAGCTTGACTCGGAGCTCATGGAGAGGATAAAGGCAGACTTTGATTCATTCAGGCAGGGTAAAGAGTTTTACCACCATGTCGGGCGCGCGTGGAAGCGCGGGTATCTTCTCCATGGCATGCCCAGAATGGGAAAATCGAGCTTGATCATTGCCATGGAAAATTACCTCCACTACGATGTCTACGACCTGGAATTGACGAAAGTGACAGACAATTCCAAGCTCCAGGTGCTTCTGATCCAGACGACAAAAAAATCTATTATTGTTTGGAGAGGACATCATGAAATAAATAAATAATAATAAGAAACTATTTGTTGTAGTAGAGTTAGCGGGGATTGCGGGTTCAACATTCTCTTAGCTAAAACATGCGTGGACACTGAATAGATTGGACTCGTGACATGGGATATGATGGTGGATCATGCCAAGAATGGCTCATGGGAAGGTTCAATGTAAGAAAATAGATGCAACCATGGAAATCCATTGTGCTAGGAAAGTGTTTGACAGAATGTGTCAATCAAATGTTTTGAATGAGAGAGAATATTTGCAGGTGAATTAATTAAAAATTGATGAACCATGTATCTGAAGAGAATTCCTAGAGGACTGGCAGTTACAGAGGCTGGTGACCCATGTAATTCAGTAGATGGGTTCTTTTTATATGGACATTGATTTCATATGTATAAAGACAGTGACAATGAAACAAAAAAAAAATATTATTATGGAGTTAATTTTATTACATGTAAATGGGCATACTGCTGTAAGAATTGGTATGGCATGTGTACCCCTGGGTAATCACTGGTAAAGTCTGGGTTAGACCTAGGTGATAGGGGGGATGTCAAGTTAACAATTACCCTGGGTAAAAATTTGAGGGGGGAAGAGCTAGAGTGAGCGGGGTTGTCTCATTTAGCAGGTTTGGCTGGATTTAGTCAATAATCCCCAAGTCAAGTTCAATGGGTGAATTGTTAGGTAAACATGACTCGGGGTAGAGTCAGTGTTGACTAGGGTAAACAGTAGTGGTTTTGGGGCACATGGTTTTGTGCACCCATGGTTTTGGCCCATGGTATTGCATTTGATGGAGCCTATAAAAGGCAGGAAAGACTTCATTGTAAGGCAAGGCCTGGAGGTGAGCGGTGAAGGCTCACTTGGCCAGATTGGCCAGGGTTTTGGCCAATGGTTAATGAAATTTCATTGGTTGGGTTTTTCCCCGGATTTGGGGTTTTCTCGGATAAACATTTGTGTTTATTTTCATGATTTTTTGCTGGTTCTTTTCAGGTTTAAATATTCTCTCGGTAAATTATTTTATTGCTGCAGTAAATACCTAACACATCTCTTGTCTCATCTTCGCCCCTTCCATCTCATCTAACGGCCCACGATCATTCCGACCTCCCCTCATCCTCTGAAATTTAACGTCGAGGGGGGGGGGGGTGGTTCTGAAATGGGAAGTTTCCAAAACTGTCCTATCTGCTACGTGTCAGGCACACATTTTTTCACACCCCCCACTCCATACCGCTTACCATTCACGACCCCTTGCGAAAAGTGGTTTTCCTCCATTTCTAAATGACACCACTAACAGTTATATCCCCTCCACACCCCTTGCACCATGAAAAATACTCCTATTACCTCCGTCCAATCACCTACGATCCTGCCTACAGGTCTGTCAGGCATTTAATTGACTAAGTTGTTATCCAACGGGCCTGCACCATGTCAACCGTAACCCTGCCACTCTAGAAAACTAAAATTCCCCATCTGTTTCAAAGTTTACACTGATTCCATGTTCTTATTGTAACATGTGATCATAGTAATTGTTTTTTAGAGTAAAAGAAGGCACAGAAAAATATTTTCAATTGTCTGCAAAATCAGCAGAGTTCCCCTTCTTCAATTCCTTTTTCTCCCATGTCCCCTACTAATTCAAGCACAACTCCCTTTATTTTTTCCCTCTTCTTCTAATCCCCTTCTGTGCATTTTCAATTAATTTATTTCTTAGTGATAAATTATGCCTCCAAAGAAGGAGCAGCAGCCATTTAACCCAATGGTTCACCCTCATGTGGACCTGAATCATGTGGCCCTAGCTGACAGAGACTTCAAAATACATGAAACTGATTTAGAATTTGATCTATTTGATTTTTACTGTTTTCTAGAAGCCTAAACTCATCAACAAAGTCGATGATATAGGGCTATGGGATACTAGATTACCCTATTATATATTCCCAAAAACCCACAGTTGCCGAGAGTTTGTTAGAAAATGGCATGCCTGTTATGATATAAACTAGAGATATACTGTAGCCCACACAAGAGAAGTCATTTTTACCATCAGTTTCCAGTTCATCATGAAAATTATGCAAGCCCCTATTGTTGAATGAACCATTCCTTTTTCCTATTAAGCCCTCAGAAAATTATACCAAAAATTGGATTTTTCCAGCAGAGCCAAAACACTGGAGTTATTCATGGCTACAGACACTCCATTACCAAAGAAGAATCCTCCATATCTCTCTTCTACTTCCCCTGATAGGACCCATCACATTGTCACTGTCCTTTCATACTTGTTAGGATATCATTCAGATCAGTGGATATATGAAAAAATGATAGTTTTTCTGTCCATACTTTCATTAGATTCCAATCCTTCAATTATGTTTAACTTCAGTCAATTCCTATTTGATGCCATTCACGACCAATTTGTCAAATTTCATACAAGGGAAGTGTTTAAATACACTTCAACCTTAGTTTACATGTTTGTATATTTTTAGGCCAGTAGGTTCCAATTTACAATGAGTAAAGTTAATGAAGACTCCCAACCTCAATTAGTCATTTTTTGGACAACCATGCTAATGAAGGAACATAAAGACTAAACCTACAAAAGATCATGCAATGAGCATCCTCAACAGCACAGTGGAACCAAGGATTAATGAGCATCCTCAGCGACACAGTGGAACTGAGGATTAATGAATAGATTAATAATATCATGCAACTATCAGACCAAGTAAGAACTGGAGATCGATACTTGTACCAGAACTACACAGAGCTCAGAATTTATGGGTGTGAGTTGGCCCCTTACAAGCTGCCAAATTTCCTCCCCACGAGGATCTTTGCCCTGGAGTACATCAGGCAGATTATAAATGCAGATGAGGTACACTTTGTATCTGCTAAAAAGAAGTCTCAATCTAGGATCAAGTCCCAAATTGGTCCTTTCATTTGCAATAGCAGAGCAGTAGGAGAGGAGGTTCACAGGATGTTGAAGGAGATGAACTTCACACACAACTTCACTTTGTCTTATGACCCATTGGGAATCATCTCAAAGAAAAGGGTGGAAAACAAATCAACTACATATATCCACACCCACTAGCCTGAAATTGAGCATTTCATGAACCAGACAAAGTGGGCAAAAAATACATTGCAGGAGGCTGAAGAGCAGGTGATTCCATCCTCAAGAATACAAACCCATACTCCACAAGAAAATCATACTATAGAATACAAAGAATACAGAGGAAAAGAACAAGAGAAAGAGGAAACAGGAAAGAGGCCAAGAGTTGATCAGTCTATTTTGGAGATTGATACTTCTAGCAGGGAGTTCAAAATGAAATACAAAAAGAGAGCAAGAATTCATATGGACATAGACCAAAACAAAAAAACAGAGCAGCAGACAGTCATAACAATCAGAGATTCTCCTAGTTCATCTCCAATAGGTGGCCAAACTATATTTTCTACATCTTCAGCCATAATTCCATTTCAATAGCAAAGTATTCAAACACCTACATTTACTGTTGCTACTGGGAAAAGGAGGAAAACATTTATGACACCTTCATAGAAATTAAAAGGAAGAATGAGATATTGAAAAATAGCACCTAAAACCAGTTTTGGAAGCAGACCAATTGTTCACAAAGCAGGCTATTATCAAACTTTGACTTAGAGAAAGGAAATATGAGAATGGCTTTCTTAGAAGCCCAAATTTCTCAACCTAAATCACCTGTAGATTTCAAGCATACTACTTTTGAATTTAATGTCAAGGACATCCATCCAATAGATTAGATGCAAATGCACAAGCATACTGGAGAGATGATTTCCTCCACACTGACAAGCACTGAAATGAACCTATCTAAATTGCAGGTATCACTGGCTAACATTCAATCTTAGCTCAAACTGGAGAATATTTCTTCTCTTGCCAAGGATACTATAATAAAATCCCTGGAGGATTTAGTTGTGAAGATTGAATATGATCCAAAAAATGTAGAGGCAATGGAAGAGATCATGAAGAAGAATAATGATGAAAGATCAGCGCTGAGAAAGAAACTTAAAATGACAGTTATTGACAACCCTTTAACAAAGGACATAAAGGAGAATGAAGCATAAAAAGCAGAGATGATGAAGATGATAATAGAGCAGTCAACACAGCCGAAGAAAATGGAGACAGAGATGGAAAAAATTGGTTAAGGAAAAAGCAGCAGAGATGGCCATTATTCCTTTGGATGTTGTTCCTATTGCAGTCATCCCTATAGTTACACCAAAAACTAAAGGCACATCAGGTGGTGCAAAATAGTTGGCCAAAGCCATGGATAATATGAATATACAAACGGAGGAAATCAAAAAGCTGGAAGCAAAAATCAATTCCTTGAAGGATATGAAGATAAGGTCTGACAATGCACATGAAATAGAAATATAGAGAGCTCAAAATAAGATTGAAAGACTGATAAAGGCAGAGAGAGAATATTCCATTGGTCAGACCATTGGCCAAGAAAAAGAGATTATTTGGACAAGTATAATAGATTCTGTGATTGAAATATGGCCTTCTATTAAAATCATATTTGAAAAGAAAGAAGTGATTGAATAGGTAAATGATGCCATAGAGAAAGAAACCAAGGAGCTTGTAGGGATGCCTAAGATAGAAAATAACATTATCATATTTTTAAATTCCAAGAACAAGTTTGAATTAGAAGCACTTGGAGTTGAAGATAGAACAACAAAAATTCTAGAAGTCAATAAGGTGCTTAATAAGAAAATCTTGGTCACACAGTTAGAGGAAATGTGCCACAATTTAGAAGTTGGTGTTAGTATATTCTTTAACAGAATAGAGCCACTGAGACAACCAAGTTTGCAGGGATTAAAGGATCAATGACTGAAAGAGCTCTCCTTGAAGCCATGGATAATAATATATTCATCCATCATGAAATTAAACACATTTTTGTATTGAGGCCAACTTTTGTGAAATTCACAGAGATAAATGAGATATACTGAAATCTTATCAGAATAAATATTCCAAATGAGCAACAGTGGGAAACATTGTGTGACTACCAAGAAGGGTGAAAGCCAACGCATGAGAAAATTAGCATAGCCAGTGTATCAGCCAACTCAACATATCATCATTATATTATCCAAATCTGCCATCACATACCAGATCAAATCAAGCAGCAATGACCTTATGGAGAATAGGGCCAGATGTCAAATTTATTCCATCGTGTCCACTTTGCGGTCACGATAGTAAAATTTTAATTATTATTGTAATTAATAATAGATTTCCCATGTAGATACAAGAATCACTGTAGAGTTAGTTAAATATTTCATTCCTTCTCAGTATCAGGGGTTGGACCCTAGATTGTAAAACTTTTCTAATGGAGTACTGTATTTTTTGAGCTGGTGCATCAATAACAAAAGACGTTTTGCAAGATACTTGAGTTGTGTTTATCTGGTGATGTTATTTCTTTTCTGTGTTTAATGTTTTCCATTGTTATTTCTCTCAGTGCATCATTTAATCCTAATTGTAAAATAGAAATATGAAGAATAAGATTTGCTGCTAGAGCAGCGTAATTCTGGATTTGTTTACAATATAAATGTTTTTCTTCTGAATTCTGGTTAAGAAATACTTAATTGCTTTTAACCTCTACTGAATTCACTCTTTCTGTCATCTCATAATTCATTATGCTGTAAGATCCAGTAAATGTAGTTAGCTTGCCTTGTGAATTCTCTTGAAAATTTGATGCAACAACTCAGCCCTTTATGTCTCCGTAGCCCAATGGAATTAGTTTAAGAAGATCTTCTAATATAGCCAAACAATCAATCAAAAATCAACCCATTCAATCATGATAACTAGCCTAATATCAAAATTATAAAACAAAGCTAAATCTAAAAGAGAGATCCCTCTCTGAGTCTAGGGGGGCTAGATCATGGGCTCCAAAGTGTTTTTGATGTTGTCCTATATAATTATTCTTGTCAATCTTAAAATTATAGAACTATAATAGATTGGTAACTAGGTGGGACGAATAGGCCACCATATAGATGTGACTCTGGTGATGTGGTGAACATCGACGGGGTAACAACACTAAATGTTGTCACAACTGTTACATATAGTACAGCCGGAGATGTTAACTCATCCATGGTCATAAGACCCAATTTATACGCTACAGGTTCTACGGGAACTGGAATTGACAAAGGATCAAATAATGCAGTGTGAGGTGATTGAGGAAATGACTCGTAAAGATAAAGCTCCTCCCCAAAATGAGTTGGAGTTGAAGGTGTTTCTTCTTTTGGTATATCTTCAATCGAAATCAAACCAGGTGGAAGGATTTCACCGTCAGGCCCGAGATATATTTCAAGTGGTTGACTGCGTGATATGGGAGATCTAATGGTTATGATCGACTGTGGAGCGACTTATACAGGAACAACTTCTGGTTGTTCAACTTCAGGATCTAGATGTTCTGGTAAAAGAATGACAAGATCCGGATCGACTTCTAGTTGAACAACGTTGGGTTTGGGAGGTATGGTCGCACTGATTGGATGGATCGTGACCACATGTAGCTGTGAGGACTTTGTATCGAAAATAGCAAATGAACCAGGATTTGTAGAAGCAACTCGAGACGACCCTGGTATATGTGAGGATGATGTCGCACCAAAGGTACTGATAATACCAGTTTCGGTAGAACGATGTTGCCTTCACTGACCATAAATGGCTTCTGGTGGTAAAGGTGGTTTAAGTGTTATTATACGCAAACAACGGGGAAATGGATGTTCTTATTCCATGATGAATGATTGATTTTATGACAAAAAAAAAAGTAAACAAAATAAAAGGGTAATTCTAGGAAAAAGGTTTACCAAGTAATTGTGAACTGCAGAATACCTCCTAGCGAACCAAGAAGTGCGAGCAGGAAATATCCCTGAATGTTGTGTTTGGTGTATCACAAGTTACAAGGTGGCCGACTCGATTACCTATGGATGGATAGAAACCTAAATTTGTCCTCCCAAATATACCCGAAGGCACGTGGAGGCCCAAGTCTGTATTAGCGTTATCTAATGTGAAACCGCACAGTGAGAGAACCCCCTTATAATTTTCGTACTAGAAAACTGCCCTATATACCCGAAGGTATGTGGAAGAGCTCCGATATACTTATGTACGTGGAGTGAGGTATCACACTCAGAATGTACCGCAGACAAGTTAATGATGGCTGCTATGTTTAATGACGCTGGAACACGTCTCTAGCTAGACCTTCTAAATGTTATCGTTAATGTTCCAATGCTTTATTAGGTTGATTGATCTAAATTTTATGTTGATCTTGTTTAAAAGTTTGTATTTGAGGTTCACCACGTGATGTAATGGAAATTCCTAAAAATGAAAACTAAATGATAAGAAAAAATTTCAATTTATCTTTTTCAATGAAAATCCTAGCTACTAAGGGAAAGAGCAATCATTTTTTTAGCAAACAACAAAGAGCACAAATTAAATGCAAATTTCCTAACTTGTTCCTATGCAACACACACAATTCACTATATGCACATGCATGTTTTTCTTTTCATCTCCCTTTAATGTGAATGAAAGAAAGGAAACTATATACAGAAATCAATCAAACAAGTGTGTTCTTATGAGAAACGAGGAATAAAACAACAATTTCTCTTAGGAAAATGAAGAATGGAACTACAATTTTCGTACAGGAAATGAGGAATGAAACAACAATTTCATTTTCAAAAATATAATTGATCTAATGCAGAAATGAAAATACTTTGAATTTGATTTGCCAATGATAAAGTAAAACACTAAAGAGACATTGAACAAATTACTTTTCAAAGGAGGAAGAACATGAAAGTTTACTGGTCTCTAAGAGGTATTAGAAATCTAAGAATACAACAAAAAAGTGGTTGAAACTGAAAGCAATGAAAATTTTTGATGGAATTTGGTTGGCTGAGGGGGAAATGTAGTCTCTAAGGGGAGACAGTGTGTTGCAGAGCACCCCTGAGTGGGATACAATGCACTGCAGTGCACTGTGTCTTGATCAACAGTGCGTTGGGCACAGCTAAGATTGAAAATCAAGCAACTAGCACACTTCTAATGCAATTTTTTTATTCAAATGACTGATAACATAAAGTATATGCTACTGATGAGGATAAACAGAGGCAAAAACACCAGGAATGATAGGATACTCCCTAGTGGAGTCGCTAATTTTTTATACGGAATTCTGATCTACGGATAAACCAAATTCCCTAACTGTGTTTTTTATCACTTAGAACAATAGAGGAAAGAATAACTATCACTTTCTATAAAACAAGAAGATATACATAATGGGAAAGGAGTCTACTTGTGATTCTTTCACTTCTCCTTCTCCTTTTTTCGGTGTTGTCGTCTCTCTCAATCCAACTCAAGTCTCTAGATCGATTCCTGAAAACACAAACAGAGAACAACAAACAACATGCAATATACAAGATATCTACTTATCTTACCCAAATCAAATCGATTGGATCTGAAATACATACATCATTAAAGAATAAATTGCACAATAAATAGAGACATATGTATGGGAAAATGAACAACAATCTTTATTAAATATTAGAAGGGGAAGATTACAACCAATGGATCGATTTGTTGTCAACCTGCTCCAACTTCATTCCAGCCTCATCACATCCAGCACTATCCAAGCAGCATATCATTACTTTCACTCTCTTATAAAATGAGAATCCAACATCATAACTTTACCAAAATTCTTCCTTCCCTAGCACTAGGATGAGTGCTCAATTTATAGGGAAACTGATGGTAGTTCTCAGTGAATGACTTTCTAATAATAGGAAATACATTTTTCCAAGTTCAGAGGTGTTATATGGCCACTTGGATTCGAATTTTGACACATATGGACTCTTCTAGAATGCACTGGCCATGTGGAGATTCCCGAAACAATGAGAATTCCACCAGGTGACCAACGCACCCTTGAATGTCGAGAAGTGCACTTCAATGCACCCTTGCATGGAGGATTTGGCATTGCAATGTAGTTAGTCCCTTGCAGGTGAGCGTTGGTGAGTCAGTAAGTCATATAACATATACTTCATACCTTGTAAATCTCACAATAGAAGCCATGAATGAAATGTCTTCACTTAGGGCATGTAGCAACTGAAATATAAGGCGATGACAGACCCTATTTCATTTTTCCTCGGGATGATGTCCATTTTGACCAGGTCCTAGGGGATGATGCCCAAATTGACGTATAACAAAGGGGAATAAGAAAGGGAATAAAATCATTGATGTGGAACCTAGTGCCACCGTTGCCACCACCAAGATCTAGAAGGAGGAACCCAAAGATCTAGAGGAGGGGGAGTGCCTATTCCATTCCCAGAAGTGGGTGAAGGGTTCTCTACTAAAATTCATTATCGATAGTGGAAGCCAAAAGAACCTCATTTTAGCAGAGGTCATGAAGCATCTCGGCCTACCGATCATAGACCACCCGCAATTGTATACCATTGGGTGGCTTCACCAAGGAAGAGATCTCTGCGTTAGCCAATAGTGTCTCCTTCCCTATAGCATCAACCCCTTCACATATGAGGTATTGTGTGATATTGCTCCTGTTGAAGTTTCTGATGTATTATTATGCCAACCATACTTGTGGAAGATACATGTTATGTATGCGTTTAGGCCTCATTATGTTATTATTACTTTGGGAAATAAGTTGTACAAGATACCAAAGGTAGTACCACCTTCCTCCATCTCTTTGATCACTATAAAGCAATGCAGTAATATTATTTCCCAAAACAGGAAAAAAAATTTCATTACAACTCACCCACAAGGCAAGAAGAATATTGTGGCCGCAACCTCCAAACAAAGCTCCCCTACGTGGCAACAATAGATGGACAAAGTCGTGGAGGAATAAAAGGACATTTTCTCCTCACCCACAAGGGTTCCTCTAGACTGTCAGGTCCAACACTACATTGATATGACCTTAGGCACGTCGCTGCCTAATGGTTCGATCTATCCACTCTCTATTCTGGAAAATGATGAAATCAAGAGAGATATCCAAGATTTGTTGTAGAAAGGGCACATCAGGCCAAGATCCTCACCCTGTGGGAGCCCAATCGTGTTGGTACAGAAGAAGGATGACACCTGGAGACTCTGTATTGACTATCGGGTGCTAAATAAGATCATAGTCCGCAATAGGTATCCAATCCCACGGATTGATGACCTCCTAGACTAGCTTAGGGGGGGAATATTTCAACAAGATCAACTTGAAGTCTGGGTATCACGAGGTACCAATCGAACCCTTTGATGTGTGGAAGAATACCTTCAAAGCCAAGGAGGGCCTCTTTGAATGGATATTCATGCCTTTCGGTTTGAATAATGCTACTGAAACCTTCATGCAGCTGATGGACAACATATTGTGGCCATTCACCATCTCATTTGTGGTGGTGTATTTGGATGACATCCTGATCTTCAGCCAGACTTGGGAAGATCACCTCCACCACATCCAACAAGTCCTCCAAACACTGTAGCAACACAATCTGTGTGCCAATTTGGAGAAGTGCACTTTTGGCATAACCCAAGTTCAATATATGGAATACATTATTGATGAACGGGGGTGCATGTGGATCCATTCAGGATCCAAGTCATTCAGGATTGGCAAACCCCAACCACTCTAAGATAGCTCCACATCGTTCTGGGTCTTTCCAATTTCTACCACAGGTTCATGTTGGGATTCTCTCATATCACTTGGCCTTTGAGTCAAGTCACCAAGGGAGGAGTGAAAGAAAAATTCTTTTGGTCTCAATCTCAACAGAAGGCATTCATAGAGTTGAAACATCGCCTCTTCTCTACACTAGTGCTCACATTACTAGACTTGCAACACCCATTTGAGATCAAGACAAATGCCTTTGACTATGTTATCAAGGCAGTCCTTACTCAACATGGGCATCCAGTGGCATATCACATTGAGACACTTTCTGATACACTCCAGAAGTACCCCACTTATGAAAAATAGACGCATTCTATTGTGCAAGCTTACCAAAAATGGAAGCATTACATTTTGGGGAAGGAAATGGTCAGACCACCGACACCTACAGTTCATACAGACACAAGGGAAGTTGCAGAACAATCGCCATCATAAGTGGTCCACATACCTGCAACAATTTCATTTGAACATCAAGTACAAGAAGGGTAACACCAATAATGAACACTGTTACCAATGAAATAGGAAACCTGACCTCAAAACGAGAACTCTAGCCGAAAAAGACTCAAAAAACATGAAAAAACACCCCAAAAACAAAAAAAGTGTATTCCAGAATGCACTTAGTTTTTTTTTTAGGTCAAATTTCAACATTTTATAAAATTATGCTAAAAACAAAATTGTTTCTTGAAAAAATGATTGAAAAAACACCCTCAAAACAAAACCAGTTGATGCTAGAATAACAAAAAAAAAAGTGTGTCATATTTTTGACATTTTTAAAAATAGAAATAACATTTTTTAATTTTTAAAATTCAAACATTAAAAAAACCTAAAATATAAGAAAAAAATAAATTTAAAAAATAAAAACATTTTAAAGCTTAAAATTTAAAAATATATAGGAATAAAAAAATAAAAATAAAAACAAAATAAAAATTTTAATTCAAACATTAAAAAAACATAAAATTTAAGAAAAAATAAAAAAATTTAAAGATTAAAATTTCAAAATCTATAGAAATAAAAAAATAAAAATAAAAACAAAATAAAAATATTAAATTTATAAAAAATAAATTATAAAAAATAAAATATAGAAATTAAATTTAAAAAAGAAAAAGAAAATGTTTATTAAATTTTAAAAAAAAAAATTAAAAAAAAAATTAAATTTAAAGAAATATATTAAATTTTAATAAATTTAAAACTTAAAAATAAAAAATAAAATAAAAAATACACTATTAAAAAAATATATATAAAAAATGAAAAATGAAAAAAATAAAAAATGAAAAATAAAATACAATAAAAATATTAAATTTAAAATAATATATATTAAAAAAACAAATAAATTTTAAAAAATAAATTAAATTTAAATTATAAAAAATAAAATATATATATATATATATATATATATATATATATATATGAACTTAAATTAAAAATATATATATATTAGATTTTATTAAATTTAAAAAAAATATATTAATATTAAAATAACAAATTAAATTTAAAAAGGAAAATATTAAATTTTAATAAATAAATGAATAAACAAATAAATTTTGAAATAAAAAATAAATTTTAAATATAAAGAAAAAAAAAAACATTGTTAAAATAAAAAGTTAAAAAACTTTAAAAATCAATTAAAATTGAAAAATTGAAAAAAATAAATTAAATAAAATATATTAAATAAAAAATAAAATAAAAAACAAATTAATTTGAAAATATTAAGTGTGTGTAATAATTTTTGGTGAAAATCACATAAAAGAAATTGTTGTCGACGTGTTTCAAACTAGCCAGTGTGGTTCATCATCAAGACAAGATGATGATGATGAACCACACTGGCTGGTTCGAAACACGTCGATAAAAATTTCTTTTATGTGATTTTCACCGAAAATTATTACACACATTTTATGGATCACAGAAGAAAAATTCCTAATATTGAAAATCTTAAGTTTAATTAAAAAAAAAATATCTAATTTTAAACACAAAATTTTAATTGAAATAAAAAAAATATAAAAATTTTATGTAATTAAAAAAAATAATAATAAAAAAATGAAAAATTTAAAAAAAATATTAAATTCAAATAAATTAAAAAAAAATAAAAAATTTATTAAGTTTTAAAAAATTAAATGAAAAAACTAAACATAAAATTTAACAATTAAAAAAAAATATGAATTTTTTTTTTAAATCAATTAAATAAAAAAAAAATACAAAATTTAATAAAAATTATTAACAAACTTTAGAAAAAAAAAATTAAAAACAAAAAAAATGAATAAAATTTAAAAAAAAAAACAAATTAAATTTCAAATATAAAAATTAAATTAAATTAAAAAAATTAATTAATTAATTAATTAAATTTTTTGAATTAAAAAAAAAAAGTTTTAAAAAAATCAAATTAAAATAAAAATATTTAAAAAAAAAAAAAAAAAAAGAATTATTTGATCATGGTGGCACCGCCAATCGGCCTCCCGCCTAGGTGGCGGTGGAGGCCAGCCACTGGGCGGGCGGGGCGACTGCATGCAGCCCCCCGCTTGCCTAACAGCCGGCCTCCACCGCCACCTGGGCGGGAGGTCGATTATGGGAATCGCCCTCCCGTGACGGGAGGTCGATTCCGGGAATCGCCCTCCCGCGACGGGTCGGTCAGAATCGACCTCCGCTACGGGAGGCGATTCTCGGAATTGGCCTCCCGAACAACGGAGGTGATTCGGGGTCAGCCTCCACGCGGAGGGTGATTCCTAGAATCGGCCTCCTGCCCAGGTGGCGGCGGAGGCCGACCGCTGGGCGAGATTCTGGCCTCCCACCCAAGTGGCGGCGGAGGCCGACTGCTGGGCGGGCGGGGGGTTGCATGCAGCCTCCCCGCCCGCCAAACGGTCGGCCTCCGCCGCCACCTGGGCGGGGAGGCCGATTGGCGACACCACCACGATCAAAAAATTCTTTTTTTTTTTTAATTTTTTTTTTTATTTTTAATTTGATTTTTTTTTTTTTTAATTTTCAATTCAAAATTTTTTTTTTTTTAAATTTAATTTTTTTAATTTTTTTTGTTTTTTTTTTTTTAATTTGGTTTTTAAATTTAATATTTTAGATTAATTATTTTTTTAAATTTAAAATTTATTTATTAAATTTATTAAATTTTAATTTAATTTTTTTTTTTTTAATGTTTTAGTTTATTTAGTTTTTCATTTTTAAATTTTATAAATTTATTCATTTAAAAAAAAAATTTATGGATATTTGTTTTTTAATTATTTGCATGTGGTTTTTTTCTTTTTTTTTCTTTTTTAATGATTTTTTTTTTTAATTCTTTTATTTTAATTTTCTTTTTGAATTTATTTATTTATTTATTTATTTTTGTTAATTTTAAAATTTGTATTTTTTTTCTTATTATTATTTTTTTAATTTAATTTTTTCTTTTTTGTATTTTATTTTTTTTATCTAAATTTTTATGTTGTAATTTAAATTATTTTTGAATTTTCTATTTTAAATTTTTTTTTTTAATTATATGGTTTTTTTTTAATAACTTAGAAAAAAATGTTTTTGATGTTTTTTTCTTTAAATTATGTGTTTTTTTTTCAAATTGTGTCATTTCTTTTGATATAATTTTCGAATACTTTTGTTTTTTTTTGTTTTTTTTAATTTTTTAATTTTTTATTTTTTTTATTTTTACGAGTTCATTTTGTTTTTGTTTTACATTTTTATTGGTTTTTTTTATTGTTTATATATATATATATATATATATATATATATATATTATCTAAGTTTTGTGTTTTATTACCAACATGAAAATCACCACTCTAAAAAAAAAAGGTTGATGCTGCATCAATACGTTTCAAAATTAGCATGAAAATCACCGTTCTAAAAAAAAAAAAGTTGATGCTACATCAATACGTTTCAAAATTAGCATGAAAAGCACTAACATTTTAAAACAAATATTCATACTTCATAAATAAAAATATTAGAGTGTCAAAAATGTGCACAAAAAAAAAGGGTGATTCTGCATCACCACTTTTCAAAATCGGGTGCTTTTTATGCTACCAAAAAAAAGTAGGTAACAGTGCGGTTACCTATTTTATCGGTAACAGTGTTAATGTTGCAGACTGCCTCATCTGACCACAAATTGTGGCACTAACCACCATGCTAAACTCTTGTGGGCACGAGACTTCTGATTGGCCACTTCTTTATAGAAGCAATCCAAAATTCGGCCATACACATAAGACACTCTTGGAAGGTAAGTAGGTTATAAATTTTCACCTTCGAGATGCACTTCTATGTCACCTAGGACACCTTTGTGTTCCTTCAAGCGAGCATGCCAATATGGTTTGGGAAGTTCACTACAATCGGGTCGCTGGGCATTTCAGGGTCAAGAAAGTAGTGGCAGTAATGTAGAAGTATTTCTATTGGCTGAAACTTCGACAGGATGTTGGGAAGTACATTAGATCCTACACTTCTTGCGCCATTGCCAAATCGACCATCAAGAAGCAAGGTATCTATACTTCGCTGCCTAACCCTAGTCGACCTTCGGAATCCATCTCCATGGATTACATTTCGGACCTTCCTTCTACTAAGCATGGAAATCACTGTGTTTTTGTGGTCATCGATAGATTCTCGAAGATGGCCATTATGGTGGCATGCAAGAGGAATATCACAGCAGAAGTCACTACTAAACTCTTATTTTAACGAGTGTGGGTACACTTTGGGATCCCACTGTCTATCATCTCATATCGGGACAGCAGTTTCCTCAGTACATTTTGGTCAAGTCACTCGTCAATGCTAGACACCAAGCTCACAAATTCCACAACTTTCCATCCCCAAACTGATGGACAAACATAGGTCATCAACAGGATGATCGTACACATTTTGTGCATGTACAAATCAAAGCATCCACACACATGGGATGAGAGCCTCCCCTATGTATAAAAAAACTATAATCAAGCTCTCCACATCTCAACTAGACACAACCCCTTTCAGGTGGACTTGGAATTCTAGCCACTATGTCCCATTGACGTAGCCATGCCATTTGCGGCTACTCAGGTAGATGTGACTCATGTCCAGTCTGAAGCTGACAAGGCAAACAACTTCATTGAGCACCTTCAACACATTCACCAATAGGTTCATGAAATATTGGACAGAGAAAATTCTAAGTACAAGCAGCGAAATGATCAGCATCGGGTTCCACACAGCTTCCAGGTGGGTGAAAAAGTTTGGTTACATTTGCAGAAGGAGTGCTTCTCTGGACCCCCACCGCAAGATATTCCCACTCCGATATGTTCCATATACCACCACCAAGGTTGTGGGAGACAATTATTTTGAGCTTAGCATTCCCCCATTCCTTGGCCTGCACCCAGTGTTCAACGTGGATTTCCTTCAGCCATACTTTCCGCCATTACTAGACACATCTGACATTGCAAAAAAAATCACCCTAACAGAGTTAAATCTAGACTGCATGTAATAGGCTTCAATCGATTGGATCATGGACACACATCTTAAAATCACTCGCCAGCAGAATATCCAATTTTATCGGGTTGTCAAAGTTGGCCAACTCCTTCACTAGGGAAAGTGGTTCATAAGGGACCGGGTTCAACAGAAATTTCCCCACCTCATGGAGGCTCTTCACGTAATGGGTACCATTACTTCCTAAGGGAGGAGGAATGATCTAGGTGTATATTGGTTTCCACCCACCTATTCCACCTAGAAAATTTCATCAGTTTTCTTATTTACTATTTTTAGTAGTTTTTCGGGTCCTAAACTCCGGGAGCGGTTTTGAGGCCCTAAAAAGAGTTTTTTGGGCATGATTGCTCCCGCAATTTGAATAAAATCGTGATAGAAGTTTTATTCCTCAAATATATATTTCTAACGAGGTATCATACGTGCCAAACAGAGATAATATGACCAAGTTACGACCCCGGGAAGTTGGCGTCCCAACTAACCCCAACGAGGCCCATAAACTCTTGGTGTTACATCTCCTTGGGTTATGGTTTTAGTTGGTTAGGGTTTTCTCTTATTTTTCAATAACAAAAAGTCCCTTAAGCCTCATGGTAACACAGTTTAGAGGCAAGTAGCCACCACATCTCTTCTCATAGATAAGCTACCATCACCCAAGCTAGTTTGTTTTCCATTATGTCTGTAAGTATTTTTCAGTATTTGACATTAATGCAATGAAGTGTTATTCTTGTTACATCTCTATGTTTATGTTTATTTCTATATTTTATTGCATTCCTGCATAATTCTGGATTAGATGAACTGCAAAATTTGATGGATGCAGGTTTTGTCTACCCCATATTAGACAGTTAGTGGGTGTCTCGTCTTGTTCTAGTCCTAAATAAAAATGGAAAGGGGTTAATCTGTGTTGACTACCGAGAACTAAACAAAGTCACTAAAAAAGGATATTTCCCTTTTCCCTTCATCGATCAAGTCCTCGATGGTCTTGTAGGAAAGAATTTGTTCTCTTTCCAGGATGGATTCAATGGGTATAACCAGATTTAGGTCAGCCCTAAGGACCAATACAAGACCACTTTCACATGTTTGTGGGGCACCTTTTCCTACAGAGTCCTTCCTTTTGGACTATGGAATTCCCTTGCTACTTTCCAGAGAGAAGTCTTGAGAATTTTTTCTGAACTAGTCCATGATTCGGTAGAGCCTTATACATGGACGATTTCACACCTTATGGGTATGATTTACAGGAGGCTCTCTCCACTATAGAAAAATTATTGAGGAAGTGCATTGAAATACATCTCTCCCTAAGTCCTGAAAAGTGTGAATTTCTAAAAGGGGCAAGGATAGTCCTAGGCCATTCAATATCACAAGCAGGAATACAGGTAGACCCAAACAAAATCACCATCATAAAAAGGGTTCCTATTCCTCAAAAGCAGTAAGATGTTAGAAGTTTCCTAGGTTTGTTTGGATACTATAGGAGGTTCATTAAGGACTTTAGAAAAGTGGCTTCACCATTATTTGGATTGTTATCCAAATATTCCGAGTTTTTTGGTCTATTCTCTGTCAGGAGGATTTTTATCTCATCAAGGAAAAACTAACCACTGCCCTTATTCTTCGAGGTCCCAATTGGGCTCTTCCCTTCCACATTCATACAGATGCATCAGATAAAATTGTGGGGGAATCCCTAGGGAAATTGGAAGACAAATTATCTTATGCCATTTATTTCATTAGCAAGAATCTATCCAAAGTTGAACTTAACTATACTGTCACTGAAAAAGGAGCTCTTATCCATTGTCCATTCCCTCAACAAATTTAGACACTACATTACCGGTTATCATACCTTTGTGCATATTGACCATGTAGCAATCAAGTAATTAATTAATAAACATAATTTCAATGCTAGAATCATTAGATGGTTGTTGTTATTGTAGCAGTTTGATTTGAAAATTGTTGATAAACAAGGAAAGGAAAACGTTGTTGCAGATTTCTTATGTATACTAACTTTATTTGCAGATGAGGAAGGAATGGTGGATGATCAGCTTCTGGATGAACATCTATTTGCTATCTCAACACTCTCTCCTTGGTTTGCTGACATAGGTAACTACTTGGTTGCTAATAGGTTTCCTCCAAACCCTTCATCCAAAGAAAAGAGAAGGATTATAAGGAAAATTTCCCCTTTCACTTGGATTGGTGGCAATCTCTTCAAATTGGGTCTGAATCAAATTCTCAGAATATTTGTAAAGGAAGAGGAGGTCTTTGAAATCCTGTCATCATGTCATGGTTGTCCTTGTGTGGGTTATTTTGCTGCTAAGAGGACATCCTTCAAAGCTTCGCACGCAGGATATTATTGGCCTACCATCCACCAATATGCCAAGAGATACACCAATAGATGTGATCAGTGTTAGAGGATGGGGAGACCTACACCAAGGGATGAAATTCCTTTACAACCTTAGGTGGCTTTAGATCCATTTGAAAAGTGGGGCATGGACTTCATTATACCCATCGATCCGCCATCTGGGTAGAAGAGATATATCATAATATACACTGATTACTTTACCAAGTGGGATGAAACAAGGGTTGTAAAGGAAAAAACAGAAGAGAAGGTAGCTAAATTTTTGAGAGAGAATGTGTTCTACAAGTTTGGATACCCCAGAGGGTTATTCATCAATCATGGACCTAAATTTACATCTCATCTCATGGAGAACCTCATGAGGCAGCAAAAGATAAAGCACAATAATTCCATTTCCTATCATCCTCAAGAAAATGGCCTGGTGGAAGTGAAAAATAGAGTCTTGGAGAACATCCTCACCAATTTTTTGGGAAACAACAGGAAATATTGGGTAGATAGATTGGTGCAGGTCACTTGGGCTTACAATACCACCTGGAAGACAAATAAGGGTATACTCCATATGATATAGTTTATGGGAAGAAAGCTTTGCTTCCATTGAGTTTGAGTATAACACCCTTAGGATGGCAGCACAGTTGGACATGGACATCAAAAAGGCATAATAAGAAAGGTTGCTTCAGGTGAATGGTGTCGATGAATTTAGAATTCAGTCCCTCCTTCACACAGAAGTGATCCAGCTACAGATAAATGTTTGGCATGACAAGCACATCAAAGAGAATACATTTCAGGAAGGAGATTGGGCTCTGCTCTACGACTCCAGATTCAAGGAATTCAAGGAATTCAAGGGGAAGTAAATGACCAAATGGATAGGACCTTATCAAGTGGAGAAATTCCATGACAATGGGGTTGTTCAGATCATAACCATATATGAGGACGGGATCCCTCTGCCTTTCAATGGTTACAGGCTAAAGATGTACAAGAAGCCCATGTCTAAGGATGAATTTATCAATACAATAAATAGGGAGTATAATATAATTGGAAGCTCCATAGTTTCTAGCCCCTCATCTTCCTATAAAAAGAGAAAAAATAAAAATAAAGAGGTCTCGGTGAAAAAATTTCTAAGGAATCCAAGGCCAACTCTTGGGTTGAAAACCTCCATGAGGCAACCCTGGACCAAAAAAAAAGGAAAAAACATAGAAATTAAAGATCCTTGGGTGAAAACCTCTTTGAGGCGCCCAAGGCAGGATTGTGGGGTGAAAACCTCCATTGAGGTAGCCCACCTATCTCCAAAAACAAAAAACAAAAAAAAAAGGAAAGAAAAAAATCAAAAGAATGACACAACACCTATGCACTAACTTGCTTTTGCTTTATAGGTTGTTGATCAGGGAAAATTTGGACAAAAGGAGAAAATTTCCTTCTCTTTCACTCTCTCCTCTACCTATCCACTCCATGTCTGACTCCAACATGCATTTATTCATCCATTTCTCCAACCAGGTGAGAAAAATTCCATTTTTTTCTTACTCTTTGCAATGCTACAGGATGTCCTAGTCTGCTACAGGAAAGCATGTAATGCTATAATAAAGTCACCCGAGGATGAATAAGATGACCCAAGGCCACCTAACCCTCAAAGAGACATGAATTTTTTTTTTCCACCTATTTCTACCATCCCTCACCATCACTCCATCCCATGCATAAAAGTTCACTCACCAAACCCTTTATTTCACCATTGTGAGATAGTTTAGTTAAATCCTCACACGGGTCCTCTTCTCTCATATCCTCCTCCACCAAACCACTCCATTCACTTCCTAAGACCACCCCTAGCATCCCTACCCCTTTATTATTCCTTCCTGAGGACATTTGAGCTCCAAAAATGCAACAAAGGAACTACTACAGGAAGATGATCACTTCCTGTAGAAAATATGTGCATTCAACCAACACATCAGAAAGGCATGAGATGAATGATGAAGTATGTCCTGAATATAACAAAAGGACTCTAGAATGGAAGCTACACCAATAATAATATCCTATGTTCTCCATGAGGTACCTATATAAGAATTAGCAAGCAAAGACAATAAGCACCTCACTCAGAAAATAAGCTCCTCACTAAGAAAATGAATAAAAAAAACAGAAAGTAAAAAAAATCACTTGTGACCATCACATTTCTCCAACTCCCTGCATCCAAGGATCCTTCCACTCATCAGCAATCAAGTAGGCTAAGGTATGGCTTCCTCACCCTCTCGCTATGCATCATTTTACTAAATGAGTAAATTTTGAGAAAAGAGAGTTTAATAGGAATAAATGTGGTCAGTTAACTTGGTCGCCCTCGAATAGTTAAAGTGAAAATTTGTTGGATTTTTCATGCCACGTGGAGCTGTCACATTAGTTAGGAGAGGGATAACAAGAAGTGGGATTTTATTATGAGGCAGATGGGAATTATTGGCTTGAGTGAGACCAACGGTTCAAATGAGGAAACCTCGTGCCAAATCCACATCACCACTATGCTCCAAACATGCTTGATTTAGAATAAAAAGTATACTTTGGATCATTCCCCCTCATTCTATTATGAATTTTGAGATCAGTTAAAGCAAGACAAAGACATGAGACACCGAGGACCTTCTATCCATGGTCGAGCTTTGTATGCAGCTCGTGCTACAGGAAAGGTTGCTACTACTACAAGAAGTTTCAAGGAGGCCAAAAAACGTAAGAGAGTGCCATGCAAGACAACCTAAAAGTGTATTGAAAGCCCAAAACCATCCTTCAAGCTAGAGAACATCAGAATTGTAGAGGTAAGTGGTCATCACCCCACCAAGTTGTAAACGTTTTTCTTAATAATTTACACACAGTCAAGCCATAATTTAGTAAATTCAGGGGTTGTTCAAAGAAATAGGGATAAGAACACTAAATTTGAAACCTTTGGGGTCCCATGTCATATTTCTTTTGGAAACAAGCCACAGACAACCACCTCTCTAACACAGTCACAAGATTGGGGGGGGGGGGGGGGTGTTCAATAGAAGGGAGACCACATACATAAAAATAATTTGACTACACCCTCCTGTGGTTGACATCTTTAGAAATCACTAGTGGTTGGGATTATTTGAGCTCCTCAAGGGTTTTGATGATGAGGTAGATCAATAATTTGCAGTAGCCTTGCACTCTTAATCAAATGATAAGGCCGCAACAGTGGTAAGAGGGCTAGGAATTACCATAACCCATGAGCTTATTAGCAGATTCACCACCTTACCTCTAGGATTTAAATGGAACAGAGAGGACAGAGTCTCTAGTATTGTTTCTATGAAGAGTTTCTTCTTGCCCAATGAAGAATACATTGAAGATAGGAATGGGGTAAGAAGGGAAAGAAAGTATACCTTACCCATGGGACGAGGTAGCTTACCATATCATGAAATATATCTCCTGTGAGGGTAGACTAAGTGTGGTATATGGGTACCATTATATATTGTTGCATGAAATTAGGTTCAAAATGGATCTTACCTTAGATTAGATACTAAATATCACATATTTCCTCCTCCATTAAATCAGAGATATGAGCTAGAGGGTAAGGGAGAGAAAATATTAGCACCTAACTCATCATGGTCTCATTAAAATCATAGTGGGAGATGCTCTGAGTAGACTCAACATCCTTGTACTTTGGTCCACCTTCATTTACATGGCAAGAGAAACATTCATTGGGACACAAACCATCACTCCTAAAGAGACCCTTGAATCTATCCTTGGAGAAATGGGCATCAAAGTAGAAGAATAAGGGACTGAAATAATAGAGGAAAAAGAGGAAGAAGAGTAAATGGAAACAAATGAAGAACCCACAGAAAATGTAGGAGCAGGTGAAGAAAGAGAATAGGAGGAAGAGAAATATGAAAAAGGAGAAGAAGAGAAAACATAATAGGAAGAGAAATATGAATAGAAGGAAGGAAATATAGAAGAGGAGGAGATACTAAACTCCAAGCTTACCACTAATATCTCCCCTCAAAAAACCAACTTTTCACTAGGGACCACTAAAAAGGAATTGGATTCCACCTTAGCCACTCTAAGAACCCCTATGAGATAAAAGGGAAAGAGGCAGACGCCCATGCACTTCAGGACCATGAAGAGTGCCAGGGTGAAATAATGGAGGCCTCAAACTCCAACCAAGAGCCCCATCACAATTGAAGAATCACCAAATAAGAAAGGAGAAATAGGGTTAGAGGAGGGAAATATTCAAGAGGTCACTTCACCTAAAAAGACACATGTGACCTATAAAATAAGGCACTCTTCAAGGCTAACATCCCTCAAACAAGCACAAACACCCACAGACCTCCAAGAGAGAAAATAAGGGGCAATATGAAAAACAAGGTTTTCTATAGGAAACACGGAGTTTGCTACAGGAAAATCATACAATGCTACAGGAAACTCAAAATGTACTACATGAAAAGAAAAAAACCATGGGAGAATTTAAAAAGGAACCCCTAGAAGGGCAGGAGGCCTAAGGTGATGAAAAAGAGGCAGAATTTGAGGGGTAGGATGCCAAAGTTGAGAAACAAGAGAAGGAATAGGAGGAACCAAAGGAAGAACTAGCCTCTCCTAAAACTATCCCAAAAGACATTATAGTAGTTCAACATCATATCCCACATCCAAACTTGAGCTCCTATTACACATTAATTGAAGGAAGAAGTATGATCCCTCAAAATCTCTCAGGTCCCCTATTCTATGAGCTAGAGAAAGGGAGAGTGTGCACCCACCACTGGATGCAAATTTCCAAAACTAGGAATGTGGAAGATGTGGGGATCATGTAAGAGAAACTCACTAAGATGGGGAGATATTTGGTTGATGTCAGACTTAGGGAGGAAGTGTTTAAAGAGAAGCTACACGAGGCACAAGTAGAGAATGCAAGATTGAATGCACAACTGCAGCAAAAAGACAAACAGATTGCCACCATGGAAAACATGTGCATGGAGGCAAAACAACACATGCATAACTAAAATTATTATGCCATTTACCTGAAGGAAAAGTTGCTATAGTTTCAAATAAAAACACTAGCATTGTATGGGTCATTTCCTTTCCATAATTATAGGAAATTTATTGATTTTTGCAGTCATTCCAACAGAGAAGATAGGGCCAACATTAAGGGAATGTTGAGGTCTAAAATGGGCCTCCTAAAAAAAATTTACAACCAAAATAAACTTTATAAGAACCAATAGGATTCAAGATGATGATGTCAACCATGGGGGATGATTCACCATTTTTTAAGTACAAGGGTACAAATATTAAAAAATATAAAATATTAAAACTACCTTTCCAACTCATATTTTCAATTTATCTCCCAAATTTTTTACTCAAATTTCGAGCGGGAGTACACGTTGGATGAAAAAATTAATTCCTCATCCAAGGAGTACCCATGTTTCATACTTTTTATGGACCTTGCTACACGAAAAATGAGAAATACATGAAAAAACATGATTGCAACCACGTTTTCATGTATTTCTCATTTTTCATGAAGCAAGATCCATCGAAAGTATGCAACATGGGTACTCCTTGGATGAGGAATTAAATTTTGCATCCAATGAGTACTCTCGCTCGAAATTTGAGTAAAAACATTGGGATATAAGATGAAAATATGAGTTGAAAAATTAGTTTTTTCTTTTTTCCCTCTAAAATTGGATGATGTAATCAAATCCTATTTTATTATTTCTAATATTATTTTATAATTTCCTTAGGAGGCCCATTTTAGACCTCAAAATTCCCCTTATGATTGGTAGAATTTTACATGCATAATCTTGTCTTAACTGATCTGAAGATTTGGGACCCAAACTCTAGGTTAGGGGATATGCAACTAATGGCCCTAGCCTCTTGGATGAAAAATGAATAATCCAAGGCAGAAGAGGTAAAAAATGAGATGAAGAGAGAAGGAAAAGAACCTCTCCAAATCAGGGCAGAGCTAATCAACCCTAGAGGGGTCATAAAAACCACCAAATGATAACCAATGATACCAACCTTACAATGAGATATCTCAACACCAAAGCATATGCAATTACACATTATGATGACATCTCTAGACTTCTAGGAGAGGAGTCTATGATGGCATGTCAAAGAAGATGGAATGCCCTCCCACTTAGCCTAAGAAACCTAGACTATAATACTCCAGAAAGATTGAGATATGCCCTAGAAAGAGCACCTTTGTACAAAAGGGCCATGTAAACAATGAAGATCATACAGCTTGGATTAAAACCTAGTCCACCTTTGTTGTTGGGACTGAGTGAAGGAAAATATAAAACTAAGGAGGACAAGGAATGGGAGGAAGCAGAAAATAATGAAGGGTTTTACCCACCTAATGGGACTCCTTCCATGATACCTTGGGATGTCAGAGAGGGCACAAGGCTTCTAAAATAAATCAAGAAAGAGGACAAATTTGCTCAGAGGATGAGCAACCATTTTGTAGGGGGGTGATGATGAGCACCATCATTAGGTACGTTATAAGGGGTTAATTTTCACCCTTTTAGCTTGATTATTCTCTCTCTCACACATTTAATTCCATTTTTTCATACGTTTATTAGTGAGAAAGGTGTATTAAGGGTTGTCATGCTTCGAGACCTAATGTGGTTTAAATGCAGGAAAATCAAGGGAATAATTCCATTTTTTAGGAAGATTTCACAATCAGGGCTCGGAGTAGACAACAAGGAGTGATTGTAGGAGGTTTTACCACCTCCTAAACTCCTAAAGGTAGCTAATATATCCTCATGATTCTCCTACAACAACTCAAAATCAGAGACAGCCAAGCAAGTGGAAGATCAAATGGATCCAATCTCCGCTTCTCTCGAGTTCCAAGGGAACAAACACCTACTTTTTAGGGAGAGATGGGAACCTACCCTTTAGCATAAATGGGCCATAGCAAGAGCTCACTAGGATTCTAATTTTGGATGTATCTAGAGCACTCTTGGCTTTTGTATTAGACATTTATAACTTTCGTATGTTATGTACAAGACTGGTTTTGAAATAAAATGAGTATTTGGTTTCTTATCCACCGAGTTAGTTTCAAGGAGTTGATATTGTAGGTTAGGTCCCAATCCATTGGCCTCAGTATATCTTGTGTACTTGTGTTTTATTTCATGTTGCAGTACTTAGTTTCTTTAATTTCATGTTGGGTAGCATATAAAACCTCAAAACTGTGTGTTAAGCCTCTCTCTCTCACCTCTTCCATTAGAACTTGAGAAGGAAGGACTTCTAGAACATACCAAAATTTATTTTTATGTTATGATTTATTGGAAAAGCTAGTTTACTTTGCTTATCATAAACATGTTGTAAATGCATATGTAGAGTTATGTTTTAGTTAACTAGGTAGGTTTATGTAATTCAACTCGTCTTTTCCACCAATTTTATAATAATTTTGTCAATGATGAATTCATGAATAGGTAGTTTGATTGCAGGTTTGAATAGAGCAGCAGAGGATGACCCATTTAGCACCATCATATTTAGTCTTAACCCTTCATCAACCACCTTCCATCCAAGTTATCTACAACCCTTTTTTTGGAGGTCGCCACCACATCACCGAGAGCCGCCTTGAGGTTGCAGGACAAGCTTTATGAAGAGCTATGAGCTTGGACAAGAGGTTGGCTACCATTCATCTACCTAGATCCACCTTCAACCCACCTATCCTAACCTTTTCCTCACCATTTCTAGCCTCAAAATCCACACTACCTGTTTCCTGTAGCTTTTTAGGACATCCTATAGCACTACAGGAAATCTTGTAGAAACTTCCTGTAGTAGTGCCAAACACTCTCTCCTTCAGCCCAAAATCACTCTTTCACCTCATCTAAGCCTATCCAAGCCACCAATAGACCTTCAGCTTTGAACCCTTGGTCCAGGGTCCCTCTTAGAACACTTTAGCACCTCCTTTTGATGCAAAACATATTCATTTTGGAGTGTGATTAGTTCATTACTAGACTCACGTCATTAGACACAGTAGTTAATCATAAGTAGATAGGACTTAGTTAGTCACTTGATTCAGTATGTGTGCTCTAGATTAGTTTCCTTTTTTTCAATTCAATTTAGCAATCTAGCTTATGAATGCCACTTAGTGTGATTTCCTTTCTTGCATTAGCATAAGTGTGAATTTCTCTTTCTTGCAAATCGCTAGATGAATCAGTGTGATCTAGAGTATTTTCTTTCCTTGTTGATAGAGTAATAGTCATGATTTGTTTCCAGTCTTAGATTATATTTAGAAGTGTGATAGACTTCCTTTCCTATATGTAACCCTAGGAGTAGCACCTCATTGTATAACTTAGATGAGGATGGCATGAGTAGAACTCATCTGATGTGCATATAGCATTGTCAACTCCAAGTTTGTACGAACCAAGGGTTGATAAAGTAAATTTGAGTAGCCCCTGGGAGTTGCAGCACTCTTGGTGCAATACCAGGGCTCAGCATATGATTATCACTAGGTACCAATCGAACCCTCCAATGTGTGGAATACTTCCTTCAAATCAAAGGAGTGTAGAAATTTGCTGAATAATGATTAATTATCCACTGAGACTATCCTGATCACATACAATTCGAATTTATATGCAACACATAATCTCTTCCACTCAGATCATCAAACATGCGGAAATAAAATCAAGCGATAACACATCAAATCATCATACACATTAACAGTATGTATGGGGAAAGCTTATAGCTGAAAACCCCGCAGCTATTGTATATATTATAATGGAGAAATCATGTAACAAACTCAGTACAATACTCCTCACAAGTACTCAGTACTTTCTCATAAAGTTACACACAAACTAGCTTGGTTTTGAACAGGTTACTGGTTCAAAACTCACCACTAATTTCCTTTTGTCTATTGCACAATCATGGCCTGTCTATATAGAGATCCAAGGTTCGAATCCCCTTGGCTTGACAGCGCAATCATCATGGGAAATCCTCCAAGTGTGGTGCAAATCTCATGCACAACTGATGTCGCCACTAATAGCTAACTCCAACCTTTCATCTACCTCTTTCACTGGTCTCCACTGAACTGATCATGCACTGTAGTGAACTGATGTGTTCTTGAGTTGAATAATGAGTTACTAATTAATGAATTAAATAATATTTAATTCACTCCACTCATAACTAGTTGATTAGCTAGTTAAACTAATCTCAACTAGTTCAACTAAATTAAATCGAACACAACTCCACTAGCTGTCTCATTAACTCCACCAAACTTCTGCCACTGAAGTCCTAACTGAAGTCAACCATGCATGTGCTCACCAAACCCTAGGAATAGCGTAATTCCTCTGTCAAATGCATGAGCCACTTCCAAGGCTCGAACTGAAGTGCTCCAAGAGAGTAAACTGAAGTTTATAGTCCAAATATTATTAAGGGTAAATAATATTTGACTTCCCTATTTTTAGGAGAGGCAGTCTAAAAATAGACTTCGACCTCTTCGACCTATAGGTCAAAAAAATAGAGTCCCATCTATTTTTACCAACATGACCAATGCTCCAAGAATCTCATACTGGAATCCCCGGACCATGCTCCATATGTCTAAAAATAGACATAGTCTAAAAAATAGACTTTGCGCCAGAATTTGCCTGCGGGCCCACTTAGTGAAGGCGACTTCATTTCACTAAGCTCCATCATCTTGCTGCATTCTCAACACTCCCTCTCAGCAAGATATGGATTATCTGCAATCCCTATCCTGCCTCTGTGGAATTCGAACTTGCTCCTGGTGAGCGCCTTCGTGAGGATGTCGGCATCCCGATCCTCCGTGGGAACATATGAAAGCATCATGATCCTCCCCTGAACACAATATACGATATGATAATTTTTGATGTCGATGTGTTTGGACCTATCATGAAATCTTGGATTCTTAGAGAAGTTTAATGCAACTCTGGTTATTACAATAGATCCTTTACATGAGCTCCAAATGCAGCACGAACAATCTGGGGTCTTCTCATCCAAATAGCCTCGCATGCGGCCAAGCTGGCTCCATGTACTCGGCCTCCCCTTCTGCGAGTGCACACGATGGTGCCTTTCTCGCTGTGAGACCACTGTTGTCGACCCAATGCTGAAAACTCCTCCAGAAGTGCTCTTCCGGTCTGTTGGGCTCCCTGCCCAATCTGCATCAGTGAAGCCAGAAAGCTTCGCTCCATCCTCCTGTCTGTACTATAGACCATATCCCGATGTGCCTCTAATGTAGCGCAATACATGCTTGCCTGCCTTCCAAAAGAGCTTGGTAGGCTTAACCATAGCTTGCGAAAGCTGGTTAACAGCATAGCATATATCGGGTTGTGTATTGACCAGATACATAAGCGACCCCACCAACTATCGATAGACAGTGGCATCCACTACCTCCGCTGAAGTAGCATCCTCCTTCCTCCAACCACCAGGAAGAGGAGTGTCAACAGGCTTGCAGCCATGTGATTCCTCTGTCAGATGCATGAGCCACTTCCAAGGCTCGAATTGAAGTGCTCCAAGAGAGTAAACTGAAGTTTATAGTCCAAATATTATTAAGGGTAAATAATATTTGACTTCCCTATTTTAAGGAGAGGCAGTCTAAAAATAGACTTCAACCTATAGGTCCAAAAAATAGAGTCCCATCTATTTTTACCAACATGACCAATGCTCCAAGAATAACATACTGCAATCCTCGGACCATGCTCCATATGTCTAAAAATAGACATAGTCTAAAAATAGATTTTGCGCTAGAATTTGCCTGCGGGCCCACTTAGTGAAGGCGACTTCATTTCACTAAGCTCCATCATCTTGCTGCATTTTCAACACTCCCTCTCAGCAAGATATGGATTATCTGCAACCCTATCCTGCCTCTGTGGAATTCGAACTTGCTCCTGGTGAGCGCCTTCGTCAGGATGTCGGCATCCTGATCCTCCATGGGAACATATGAAAGCATCATGATTCTCCGCTGAACACAATCTCTGATATGATGGTACCTGATGTCGATGTGTGTGGACCTATCATAAAATACTGGATTAGCCGAGAGTTTAATGCAACTCTGGTTATCACAGTAGATCACTGTAGGCTCCAAATGCAACCTAAACAAACCCGCGAGGATCTTCCTCATCCAAATAGCCTCGCATGCAGCCAAGCTAGCTGCCATGTACTCGGCCTCTGCTGAACTGAGTGCCACGGATCTCTGCTTCCTGCTGTACCAGGAAACCGTTGTCGACCCAATGCTGAAAACTCCTCCAGAAGTGCTCTTCCGGTCCATTGGACTCCCTGCCCAATCTGCATCAGTGAAGCCAGAAAGCTTCGCTCCATCCTCCTGTCTGTACCATAGACCATATCCTGATGT